>WAAE01153461.1:881394-1058085 GCA_013400495.1 Nicator chloris
CCGCCTCCCCCCGCCGCGGCCGCTGCTCCGCGCCGCGCCGGGACCGCGGGGCTGCGCTCTCCGCCGAGGGCCGGCCCCCCCCGCCGTGCCTGCCCTCCACCCGGCCCCTCCTCGGAGAGGGGAAAAATCAAAAATCTTTATTGATACGGAGCGAAACGTTTCTCTTGCCGAGAATGGTCCCGCTTCCCTCCCCGGCTGGGGCGAGGTCAAAAATAATAATTAATTAGGAATAATAGCAGGGACAAATCGGAGCAGTATTGCAGGATCTCGCGGGCTGCCTTGGTGCAGTTCCTGCTCCACTTTGCACGGGAGAAAAAGACAGGGGGAGGAGGAGGAAGGGGGGGAAAAAAATATATATATGCAAGAAGGTTTAAATCCCAAGGGGATCGGAGACGAACTGCAACTCCAGGCAGAAGGAAGCTCAGAGCTCGCTCCGGAGCGGTGGCCGGTCTGGAGCGTGGCCCCGGCGAGGAGCAGCATATACCGCTCCCGCCCCGCCGTGCGCCGCCCCCGCCCCTCCTCCCGGGTACTCCCGGCACCAGACCCACCAACAACAAGTCGTGGGGGTGCCGGCAGCTGCGGCGCCTGCTCCAGGGCCAGGGGCTCTGCCCACTGAGAGGGGAAAACAAGGAACCGGCGGCGGGCAGGGCCCGGGGGGAGCGGGGCAGCCCCCGCCGGCAGAGCGGCGGAGGGCTGTGGTGTGCGGGTTTTAAGGTTGCTGTTGCAGCGCAGCCTTCATTGCGAAGGACAACACACGCATAGCCTGGAGGAATACAAAAGCACCCCCAAACTGCACGAGAGGCAGCGGGGAGCAGCGGAGCCCTCCGCCCTGCAGCACCCGGCTGCGGCATGCGCGGGCGCGGGGCTCCCCGCCGCGGCCGCGGGGACGCCGCGCCCCGGGGCTCCGCCGCCTCCGGACCCAGCCTTCGCAACTGCCCCGGCCCCCCGCAACTGCGCTGGCCCCCTGCAATTACCCCAGACCTCCGCCCTGGAGCCCCGCAACTGCCCCGGCTCCGCACCCCGCACCGACCCTCCGCAACCGCACCCGGACTCTGCAGCCGGCCCGGGCCCCCCGCAGCCGGTCCCGCACCCCGCAGCCGGCCCCGACCCGGCCCCGCCGCTCCGCGGGGGCAGCTGGCGTTCCCTTCGCATCCTCCCTCCTCGCCGCCCCGGCGAGAAATTGCCCCCGTTCCCCCGGCGCGGATTGGCACAAGGTGCCTGCTGCACCCTGACATCTCCCTGAACTCATTGTGATTTAAATAACAGCCCTTTCTCATCTAAACAAAGGTTCTTAATAGCAGATGCAAAGAATTCAGCTCATCTGAAAATCCAATAGCATTTAAGTGGATTAACTGCAATAACACAACTGAGGAGTGATACTATCCTTCATGGAAGACAATAGACTGTAAATGCACAGCCAGGGAGACTTATCCTTTCATCTCTGAATTTCCTTCAGCATTTCAAAAGCGAATGCTTTCTAGAAGCCCTGAAGGGGTTTGCACGCTACTGGCTTGGACATGCTTCTAGGAAACAACCTGTGCTTTAATGGGCACTTTGCAATTGCATAGAAGTTCCCACCAAAACAGAAGTGGCCTTTCAAGTACGTTTAATTCTCTCTCATGATGTCATGTAGGCTTACAGGGTGGTCTCCAGGACCACAAGGGGGAAAAAAAAAAAGGTGGGGGTTGAAAAGAGAGAAAAGGAAAAGAAGTGTAAAAGATTTGGAAGCACTTTAAAAAGGAGAATGTTTTTTGTTTTGTTTTGTTTTGTTTTTTTGGTAAGACAGAAAATGCTGAGCCAGTGTGGAGCCATTCTCAAATGCCTCCTGATTTAAAAAAAAAATGACCCGAGTGGCACACTGCAGCAGAGCCATCCATGCAGGGCAGGAGGAGGCAGAGCAGGGCAGGACACTTTGGTAGTGCCACCACATTCTTACATGGCAGAAGAAAAAAGCGATTACTTCAGTTAAAAAGTCTCATCTGCACTTATCATTTGCTGGGGTTAAAGAAGCAATTCTTATGGCCCGTGTTGTCATAGTAATAAAAAANAACAACAAGTCGTGGGGGTGCCGGCAGCTGCGGCGCCTGCTCCAGGGCCAGGGGCTCTGCCCACTGAGAGGGGAAAACAAGGAACCGGCGGCGGGCAGGGCCCGGGGGGAGCGGGGCAGCCCCCGCCGCCGGCCCTCTGCGGCACCGGGCGGAGGGGCGGGCGCTGCTGCGCAGCAGCCGCCGTGTAACCTGGCGGGCTCGGCCGTGTGGTCTGCCCTTACATAAGGCAGAGCAGATCGCCATGGCCACGGCGCGATCGTGTGTGCGTGTGTGTGTGATTTCTTATCGTTGTTATTCTATTTTAGCGGCGGCGGGGGGGGGGGGCTTGCCTNCTGCAATTACCCCAGACCTCCGCCCTGGAGCCCCGCAACTGCCCCGGCTCCGCACCCCGCACCGACCCTCCGCAACCGCACCCGGACTCTGCAGCCGGCCCGGGCCCCCCGCAGCCGGTCCCGCACCCCGCAGCCGGCCCCGACCCGGCCCCGCCGCTCCGCGGGGGCAGCTGGCGTTCCCTTCGCATCCTCCCTCCTCGCCGCCCCGGCGAGAAATTGCCCCCGTTCCCCCGGCGCGGATTGGCACAAGGTGCCTGCTGCACCCTGACATCTCCCTGAACTCATTGTGATTTAAATAACAGCCCTTTCTCATCTAAACAAAGGTTCTTAATAGCAGATGCAAAGAATTCAGCTCATCTGAAAATCCAATAGCATTTAAGTGGATTAACTGCAATAACACAACTGAGGAGTGATACTATCCTTCATGGAAGACAATAGACTGTAAATGCACAGCCAGGGAGACTTATCCTTTCATCTCTGAATTTCCTTCAGCATTTCAAAAGCGAATGCTTTCTAGAAGCCCTGAAGGGGTTTGCACGCTACTGGCTTGGACATGCTTCTAGGAAACAACCTGTGCTTTAATGGGCACTTTGCAATTGCATAGAAGTTCCCACCAAAACAGAAGTGGCCTTTCAAGTACGTTTAATTCTCTCTCATGATGTCATGTAGGCTTACAGGGTGGTCTCCAGGACCACAAGGGGGAAAAAAAAAAAGGTGGGGGTTGAAAAGAGAGAAAAGGAAAAGAAGTGTAAAAGATTTGGAAGCACTTTAAAAAGGAGAATGTTTTTTGTTTTGTTTTGTTTTGTTTTTTTGGTAAGACAGAAAATGCTGAGCCAGTGTGGAGCCATTCTCAAATGCCTCCTGATTTAAAAAAAAAATGACCCGAGTGGCACACTGCAGCAGAGCCATCCATGCAGGGCAGGAGGAGGCAGAGCAGGGCAGGACACTTTGGTAGTGCCACCACATTCTTACATGGCAGAAGAAAAAAGCGATTACTTCAGTTAAAAAGTCTCATCTGCACTTATCATTTGCTGGGGTTAAAGAAGCAATTCTTATGGCCCGTGTTGTCATAGTAATAAAAAACATAAATACTAAACAGTGAAATAGATTGTGACAGTACCGGCTGGCTGAGCATTTACTCCTTCCTTCCTCGGTTGGCTAGTGCATTTCGGATCAGAAGTGCTGTATATTTGTAGCTCTTGTTAGTGGTATTTCACTGCAAAAACCAACAGAGATAACTCCTGCTTTATCTTTTGGTAAAAAAAAAATCTATGCAGTTTTGATTTTTCTTATATTTCCCTCATTTCACAGGAGATACTGCATCAGCATCTTTTTTTAATCTGTCATTGTGGAGCTTAGATAAGCATCTTTCCTCTGGGTCAAGTTACACTTGGAGTAGCTTTTAACATTAGACTGTTTATAGGGATCATTACAAATATTTGATTATAATGCAAAATATGTAAGATCCCAGGGGGGAGCAAAGACCAGGAAACAGAAATAAAATTCACACAGATTCTGCAAACAACTTTATACTTAGGTTGTCTGTCTGCTTACAAAACACATTTTGTCCTTGTCTATTGTTTGATCTAAAATTGCATTTGTTGCCTCTAAGTCCCTACATACAGCTGTGTGAAAAACAAAACACCAGTGCATGTTTGCTTCAGCATGGCACCTTCCTGCGGTCTGCACGTTTATTGCACATGTGTGCACCAGACATGAAATATCACCTTTTATGTAATACCCACAAGCCACACATGAGGAAGGAGTGACAGGATGGTAGTTACAGATTTAAAAGGAAACCAGTACCAAGAACAGAGTGTCAGAAAACTTGGTTTTGCACTTTTTTATTTATCTGAGAGCAGCCGGCAAGATATTGCTTGTCTAATTTAAAGCACGCACTGTTAGAAGTCTCTCAAATGTCAGGAATTATAATAGAATTACACCATGACAGAGTGTTGAGAGGGAGGATTCCCAGGGTTTGCACAGCACTTGGCATGGGGGAAGGGATGCAGAAGCTCTTTTACAGGAAATGAGACCACTTCAGTGTCACCAGTGCTGCTTTCTGCGGGTGGAGTCACCTGAAGCCAGGGTGCCCCAAATCAGGCTTCCAGCATCCACTACAGACTGAGCTAGTTTAAATCTCTGCTGGCTCAGCTCTTAGAAACACAGGCCAGGCAATGTAACAGGACCAACTCATGTTTCACAGACGTGTGCTGGGCTGCGGGAAGGTCACTGGGAGAGGTGCGGTCAGGGATGGCCAGCAAGGTGGGCATTGTGCTGCTTGGAGGGGGCTGAAGCCACAGGGGGCACTGGGCTGCCTGTGGAATGGTGCCTGAACCCCAGGGCATCTATTTCAGAGCTCAGGCTGGAAGGATGCTTGTTTGACCCTCCTGACAAGTCTTGAGCTTGCAAGAGGAATAATTTCATTGCAATGGCATTCCTGCTGAGGGAGTCTGAGTTTTTTCAGATTTGATTTGAGTGGGGATTCTGCCTCATAGATAACTCAGTTAAAATTAACAAAACAATGGGTTTGGGTAAGGGTTTTTGTTGGAGGGTGGCCTGCTTTTATTGCAGTGTGTGTTTGGGGCTGGCCAAGGCTGCTCGGTGTATTCTGCAGGATACATCCTGCCACCACATCTGTCCTGGCTCTGGAAAGGGACCATAGGAAATACGCCCAGCAATTTGGACCTGCACCCTTCTGTCAGTGCCCCACAGTGTGTAACAAAGGATAAAAGTGCAGAACATAAAATCCAGAAAGCGGAACAGGAAGATCACCAACTTTGGGTGGCTCCTCTCTGGTTTTGAACTTTTTTTTTTTGGCCTGTAGCTTCAGAGGGGCACATGGCCATGATGGGGGGAGGTCATTTTCCTGCTCTGCAGCTTGGTTGCTGCCTGCCTGTGGAAAGGCATGAGGCTGGCACAGGTGCAGGTGCAGTGCAGGCAAGGATTCAAATGCAGAAGGCACTGATGGCAGACACACTGTTTCCTTTTCTGAAACTCAGCCCCTAAAGAGCAGCAAGGAAAGCTGCAAGGAGAACAAGCAAGGCTGTTATTATTCCAGCTGCTGCACCTACAAACATGATTTCCTTCTTTTCCAGCTCTTCCTTTTGGATACTTGCACTGGCTCCATCCTTCTGGCTGAGCTTTGTTGTCTTTATAATTTTTGTTGCTGCAGCTTTCCAGATGTTTTCACAGTTGATAATTTTCTTTAATAGTCATGAGATGCAAATCTGCTACAAGGTTTCAGCTAAGAGGAGTGATCAGAAGTGGTGTGGAAAAGTTTTATGATGTTTCTGGCCCAAACACAGAGGGTGGCCGTGGCCAGCATCCGTTTATGTGGGTTGACACTTAAAGCTACAATATTTCTGGAGATGTTTTGCCCTCCTATGAATGAGGCAGGGTCCCTGTAGAGCTGATCCTCCACGCAAAATTGGCCTTTGACTTCAGTGGGGGTTAGACCCAATTGTCTCTGAAGACATGACTTGGTTTAATAGCCAAGAGAGACAGTTAGTAATGCTCTTGTTAATGTGCTGCTCTCTCTCTCAGTGCCCAGCTGCTCCTTACCCACGAGCTTCAGCAGCAAGGCTGAAAGTGAGGGACTGTTTGACCTTCCCTGCTGCTGGAGCCACTGCTGAGTGACACACAGTTCACCTTCAGGGCTGGAGCACGAACTGGCAGCCCTGCCAGCCTGGGTAGCGAGATACCATGTTTAGGCATTAAACTAGGGCACTTGCATACCAGCACTGGCCGCTATTTTAGTGGGTATTGAAGCTGATCCCTGCTCCCCACCCCTGTGGGACAAGGGAACTGCTGTGAGCGCGGGATATCCTCTGCCTGGTGGATAAAGCTATTAAAAATGGGCTGTGTTTTGGCAGGAATACGTAGTTCATCCAGCTGAATGACTGTAAAAGTACCAGCCCAGCTTAAGGTATGCTGATACACGCTGTAAATGAGAGCACTGCACACAGGGCTCAGCCCCTGGGGTCCTGTGCGTGGTGTGCTCATGTCTCCTCAGCAATGGGGGTGTAAAGCTCTTCTCCTCTGACTCAAATCAACACCAGTTGCAGTGATTCTGTGGAGACCATCCAGGATGTAACTCAGTCATGCTAAGTACCATAAAATTGTGATATTATTCTTCATTGTTTGTAGCTAGGAGGCCTGTAGAGGCCTAGCTCGGAGCAGTCAGTTTTATTAAGCTCCATCCAAACACAGTGAGATAGTCGTTCTTCCCGAAGAATTTGTATCCTCAAAGTGTGAGCCGCCCCGTTTGTGTTCTTGTATCCACGCAACCTTGTTGCTCTTACAACATTACACATTTGTCCTGTGAGATTCCCTCCCTTACAATAAAAGCTCAGGAGAATGATACACACATTTTCAACTGCAAGCACACCAGAGACTGCAGGATCCAGCAGAACCTAAAGGACACGGGAGATATGGAGGCTGCTGTAGTTGAATTGCTAACTTTGAACTGCAAATGTTTATAATGGCTGTGAAGTTTCCTAATTGAATTTCTGACCCTTTTTGTCATAGAAATCTAGTTAATATAAGGGAAGGAGAAGAGCAAGTAAAGGATTGGTGATTGGTTTGCTTTTTTTTTTTTTTTTTTTTTTTTTTTTTTTTTTTTTTGACAGGAACTCCCGTGTAGAGTTTTTTGCATCTTTCTTTTGATTTTCTTATACCTACAGCAGCCTGGTCCTCACATGGTCTCAGTGGCTGGACATTGTTCAAGGATCATGCCTGAAGTCCCCAGCCCAGAGAAGTATCTCTATCCATGAAGAAAGGCTTCATGGAGCCCACACTGAGTCTCCAAACTCACCCTCCCTGAGCACTTCCATCCTTTTGAGACACACTGGTATCCACAGACCCACTGATGGTGGTGTCAGACAACCCAGGCAACCCATGTGGTGGCATCTGCTCCTCAGCAGAAATTCCCAGGGAATTCAGTGCTTTCCAGCTGTTTATTCTCAACACTTTGTACTTAGGTGATTTCTTCCTAAGAGCTGATAAAGATCTTCCATAGCCACAAGGCACACCGGTAGTCAGAAATGCAGGGAGGGTGTAGAGAACCTGCTATGAGGCTGTGGACAAACTGCAGGGGAGAAGCTGAGAGCAACCATTTCCAAAGCCCTTTTCTCACTGCCTCAGTTCAAGTTTTATCATTGCCCTGCTAAATTCCAGGTCCAGCAGACCTCTGAGAAGCACCTCTGGTCACAGCATTTGGCTGTGCCACATGGAGATGTCTTAACTTGGTCTGTCACCTGCTAGCCACCATCAAATGGTCCCTGAGTGCGTGTTCCTGATACATTGCTGGGCTAGAAAGGGACCACGCACCCACATTTACACCAGAACTGAATTTTCTGGTTCTTGCAAGAAGAGAGAAGAACCATAGAATTTTAGAATCATTTAGCTTGGAAAAACCATCTAAGATCACTGAGTCAAACCATCTTCTCTATCCTATTGAATGTAGCATTTGTTCACCTTTCAGCGGTGGTTTGTGATGCCATTCCCATCAACTGGGATACAGAACTCCTTCTTTCCTGGAAGTCTGTGAGGAGTACAGCGTTAAAGCAGAGAGCAGGCAATGGCCCTTTAAGCATTGTCTGTTTAACTCCAGCACGATCTCTCCTGCACTCGAGTGCTTTCCATAAACAGCGAGCCATCCTGGAAGGGGAGGGAGAGGATGATAAATAATCCTGTTATTCATGCGACTGCGTTCTTTCATGAAACTGGGAAAAGGCAAAATAAAGTGGCGACTGCAAGGCTGAGAATGAAACACGAGGCAGTGGGTTGTGTTGCTGCAGTTATTTGGGGCTGGAAGAAAATCTGGAAAGAGAAAGGTGAGCAGAAAAGGTTTAAAGTGCCAAGAAGTAAGGCAAGAGACAGGACATAAAAGAGCAGCTTTCCCTGCATTCTTGCTTTGGGTCTGGGCTCACTGCTGGGGCTGGCTGTGGTTCTGGCTGTCCAGCACCAGCTCCTGCAGCGTGGCTACCTGTGCCAGAGGCTTCCCTGTGTGTGCACCTTGTGGAGAGGTGGGAAGTGGGAGATGACAGAGCTCCAGTAAGGACAGCTGGGCAAGGAGAGAGGCAAAAGTGAGCAAACCCTGGCAAAGAAATCTCATGGAACAATGAGGAAGCAGAGAATAAACCTCTTTGCGAAGGGTCCTAGCAAATGAGCTATAATTAATTTTTGTGTGAGAGTTGTGGTATTCCCTTTATCACACTTTGCATCTGTGCCAGAGGTGTCTCCCCAGTTTGTGCTGGAGGTGCCCACGCTGCAGCCACTGTAGTTCTCCATCTGTGCTCTCTGTGCTTCCCCTGGGCCCTGGGCTGGGACAGCTGAGGCACAGGCATCCCTCCCATTCCATCAGCCCTGCTCACAGGCAGCCTCCCACCGAGAGCCGGGACAGACAGCTGTGGGGGAACATCTTAAACCACTGCAGCTGTCTGCTCTCTGCATGTGAGCCAGAGCCCTCCGTCCCTGGGATGCTCCTGGAAGCAGCCGGGCCCTGTACTGCTGCCTAATTGCCTGGTACCAGCCCCGTCTTTGGTTTGTAAGAGAATCTCATCCTAGGACAGTGTGCCAGCCCTTCTAACACTTCAATAATGGCACACATCACTTCAGCAGCATCAAGGGTGGGGATAATGCAGCCACATTGTTATAATCTTCCAAAAGTGCCTCTTCCCCTTGCATGGCATCAGTGCAATTCCTTCAGACTTATAAAACTTAAGCCTTTGTAAACAAGGCAGCCCTGGAGCCTAGGTATTGTAGAGAAAGAATTCCTCTCCATGTCCTAAATATTTTGGATGGAAAAAAAAAAAAAAGAAGAATAAGAATAAGAAGAACATGTAAGACATCAGCTTTCCTTCTAGTGTAAATGGGACCAGCTCCATCCCGCTTCAGCCTGGAGTCTCTTACACTGTCACTGTGCAAAACTCCCAGTAAGGCAAATGGGAATTGCACATGATGTGATGGGAAAGCAGCAGATACCTTTGTAAATACTGCACCCTCACACAAGCCACAAGTATCTTTCCTGAGACACCCTGCCAAACTAGCAGGTGTTTTTTACATCAGGCCTTATATTAACACACTCCTACGTATGTCTGGCTGCATCTGCTGCATTAGAGATCCCTCGGTGCATAATGGCTGGGTTAGTTTGTGAAGTTAAATACCATGGGCAAGAGCCCAGCCACAATGCATACAAACCTCAAACTGCTTCTGTTTCTATCACAGGGGTTACTGCTGTGCTTCTTTCACTGTGACTTTTTCTTTCTTTCTTCCTCTCACTGCATTTTTTCCTTGTTCCTGCACATCCTTTTCCCAGTTTGTGGTCTCCAGATTCCCTCCATGTCTTTGTTTTCTCTGTCTTTTGCTGTGGCTTTCCTGTCTCATTTCAGTTTCTGTGGATGCCAGAGAGAATGAAAGCTGCAGCCAGCCAACCCCACTCCAACAGCCCCAGAGTGGTCGGATACTCCTCCAGCCAGTGCATGTCTGGAGTCTGGGGGCAGTGCCATGGGGGCTGCTGGGTGAGGATGCCACCATTTCAGCTCTGAGTGCTTGTAGTGGCTGCCGTGGAAGTGAAAAAGGCCAGCTCAGACCTGCTCAACTTCTACTCTCAGTGCCAACAGCAAGTCCAAGTCCAAAGCCACTGGAGAAAATATGTGCCCTTAGTGTAAAAGTCTGTTTTTACAGAAGCCAGAGGTAGGAGTCTTTGGGGATTAATCTTCTGTTGTAATTATCAATGATTTTAAACTATGTTGTGGCCAGATATAAAAGCTGTTCAGAAACATAGCAGGGCTGAATCTGAAGCCAGCTATCATAGACTTCTACAAAAACCCCACCTGTCTTTTTAGAGCTGACACCAAAGTTAGGTTGACATATCCAAGGGCACCAAAGATGTGTGTGTGTGTTTAACTTCCACTGAAATGGGAGTTTGGGGCATTACTTAATGAGGAAGATTTGAAAAATACTCTTCTATCCTCCTTTGTTTAAAATTAAGATGCCAAATTCAAACATCCATGCCAGCACAGTGTCTGTTTCCATTGCTCATGCTTTTAGTTGTGCAGTTGTTGTCATGGTCCTTCATGGAGGTCTCACCTTTGGTCCCAGGCTCTCTTGGCCCTACGTTTAGCTTTTTGCAGTAGTTCCATGGTGTGTGCACACACACAAAGCACAACAGCTGGTGGATCTCTTATTCATGGCTTAATCACTTCCCTCCGGAGGTGTGCTGTGTGATGTGTGGTCTTGCTCAATCCTGGCTTCCTGAGGGATGGAGCAGGAGGGTCAAACACAGCCCAGATTCGCCACTTAGGAGCATGACTAACCCAGGGCATGGAGTATTCTCTCGGCATCGTTAGGATGGACCTGCTTCTTTTCCTGGCAAGCATTTAGTCCTTTGGAGTTTGTCTTACCACACCCTTCCCATCTCACGCTTATCTCGGTATCACGATTTCAGCTGCCCACTGGTTTTCCACACATCTCTGACTTTCCCCAGGCCATCCATCTGATCTCATAACCACAGCTCCTCTGGTGGTTCACCATGTGCCCCCATCCCACCCTTCTCAAAGGTTTGCTGTATCACTGCTACTTTCCTATCCATCTGGAATTTCCCCTGAAGGCTCTGAGCCACCTACTCCATAAGTGTCATCAGACACCTTTTGCTGGGAGGGACTTTTGTTTCTTTGTTTCATGGTTGTGTAATCCGAATTGGCTGTCGATTTAATTCAAAATGCTATCACACCAGAGCAGGGCCTCTGCATTTGAAGCACTTGAGAAAAATAAAATACTGATAAGGAGCCAGATGGCTCAAGAGATTGGGAACCAGCAATGGAGTGTGTAACCTCGACATCACTGCTCCAAAATGCAGCTCTGATCCACAGTGAACTTCGTGGGCTCAGTCCAATTTCTAGTGTATGTATGGTCATGCCAGAAAAACTTCCCTTATAACACCCCCTGCTTTGGCTAGGAGGCCTGAAGAGGTGTGTGAGGGTCCCTCAAAACAGAGGAAATGTCACCTGCTGCACATGGATGATGCAGTCCTCAGCAGTGCTTTTGCACCCTCTGCGGCAAGGGAAATCCAAATTGCAGCACTGCCCACCTGGCCAGCTTCCACAGGAAAGACATTTCCTTCTCTTCCAAATTACCTTTCAAGCCAGTTTTAAAATTGCCTTGTGCCTAAGTCTCGTGAAAACTGCAACTTTGCAGTCCCAGTGGTCGGACTGATACCACGTGTGCCTGGTGAGAGGCTCCTCAGAGGTGAAAGAATATTGTCAAAGTGTCAATAAAAGAATAAGAAGTAAGTAAGAATTTGTGTCTGGAGCATCCCTAAGATTAAAACTGAGAACAAAATCTGGCCATACACACAGGAGCTAAAAGCCTTACTAAACCAAGCTACAATTTCTTGCAGCACAGCCTTCCTTCCTGCTGATGGTTGTTTTCTAACCTCGCTGTGCAGGAATTGGAAAGAAGCAGGTGCCAGAGAAGAGGTGACTCTGAAATGGCACTAAGGTCATTACACACAGAGCAGAAGAGCAATCCAGCCTCCCAGGTTTCATTTACTAAAGCCATAATAATCTGATAGGGCATCAGACCCCTTAGTGGTAGTCTTCAACTGTATGTGAAGGCAACAGAGC
Source organism: Nicator chloris (assembly GCA_013400495.1). Taxonomy (NCBI): domain Eukaryota; kingdom Metazoa; phylum Chordata; class Aves; order Passeriformes; family Pycnonotidae; genus Nicator; species Nicator chloris. The sequence continues at coordinate 893,404 of WAAE01153461.1, forward strand.
AAACAACTGCTTTTCCTTGCAAGGCTTCTTGGTGTGGATGTTGTCTGTCCTCAGGCCATGTTCACTCAGCTGCTCTCTCCCAGATTCCCCTTGCCCCCTCTGGAAAGCTGCCCAGAAACTCCCTCCACAGCTTAAGGGCCAAGACGAAACCAGCTCAGTCAGGCTTGTTAGAATCATAGAGTCATTAAGGTTGGAAAATACCTCGAAGATCATCAAGTCTGTCTATTAAGGGAGCACTGCAAAAGTCCCAGCTAGATGATGTCCTCAGGGGCCACACCTACAGGTCTTTTAAATCCCCCCAGGGACAGTGACTCCACCACTGCCCTGGGCAGCCTGTTCTAACGTTTAACAACCCTTTTGGTGAAGAAATGTATCCTAATATGCAATCTAAACCTCCCCTGGCAGAGCTTGAGGCCATTTCCTCTTGTCCTACTGCTTGCTGGAGAAAAGACTGACCCTCTGGACTACAACCTCCTTTCAAGTATTTGTATAGAGCAAGAAGGTCCCCACTGAGCCTCCTTTTCTCCAGCTCCCTCAGATGCTTCTCCTCAGACCTGTGCTCCAAAGGGACTCCTTGTTATGTGGGTTCCTGCCCAGCCTTGACACCCTGTGCAGGTCATTCTCATTCTGTGGTCCTTGTTTTGGCTACCTAGGCATCCCCCAGTGTTCCTGGCTGTGGGATGCCCACAGCCTGCCAGTGCTGCTCTCTGCACCCCTGAGAGCTGGTCCCATCCCACACGTCCACAGCACTGTGTCAGCCCCGGGGAGCTGCTTCGTACCATCCACAACTGTTTGGTTTATATTCGCGTATCGGGCCGTGACCCTGAACTGGCTTCTCCCTTTAAATTCCTTCCACATGGCTCTGCCCACACTGTCCACAAAGCCTCACAAAGAAATGCAGCTTGGAAAAAAATAAATCTGAGAAGAAGAAAAACCCCTTCACAACAAAATGTCCTTCTCTCTCCAGCAGCTCTGCTTGGGTGCGGTGGTTTTCCCAACACTCCCCCACAACGGAGGCGTGGAGTCTGTTCAGCTCTGCAGGGACAGGGTCACCCCATGGCTGGGCACAAACATCCACACTGCAGGGACAGGGACACCCCATGGCTGGGCACAAACACCCACACTGCAGGGACAGGGACACCCCATGGCTGGGCACAAACATCCACACTGCAGGGACAGGGTCACCCCATGGCTGGACACAAACACCCACACTGCAGGGACAGGGACACCCCAGGCTGGACACAAACACCCACACTGCAGGGACAGGGACACCCCATGGCTGGGCACAAACACCCACACTGCAGGGACAGGGTCACCCCAGGCTGGACATAAAGTGCCCACACACAGTGTCCATCCAGAGGGGCTGGGCACCTTCCTGGAGTCACTGCATTGCTGTAAAATAGTGTTTTTACCCAGCTTTCATCCCAAGACCCTTGATGCCCTTTAGCCTCTGCCATTGCACAGCCCTGGAATTGTGCAGTGGGGCCGGGAGCCTTTTGCCCTGGGTGAGGAGCCCATGACAGCACCTCTCCATTCTTTCCCTTCCTTACAAACATATATATAGGACTGTCCCCATATAGTGGCAGCTCCACACATGTGCTGGTGGGCGGGTAGCTCTGCATTTGCCCTCATGATTTCATGCCAGAAACATTTGCAAGTTCAGCTCGCCGCTCGGATTCCCCTCTCTCTCTCCTTCTCCCTTTCAGGGTTACTCCCCGAGTCTGCAAAGGCATCCCACATTCCCCCACCAGGCCATGGGCTCCTGCCTGCCAGCATCCCTCCAGCTTCATCACTGCCTCATCCTGCCCCAACCTCTTAAAAGATTTCCTTAAAGACTTTCAGTAAGATCAAAATACATTTTGCCATACGTACTGCTGTTATCGAGCCTTCCCTTTTTTCCTCTTTCCTCAGCAGCTATTTTGGGATGATTAATAATTCACAGCGAGGCTTGGAACAGCAATGGTTAAAGGGATGAAGCTGAGCTGACGCAGGAGCCTTTTGGACAGAAGCAGTTTTATAAAGTCTTATAAGTGCTATTTTTTTCTTTAGGAAAGGAGTGGATTTTTTTTTTTTTAAAGTTTTGTGAGAACAGGAATGTTTCTCTTTTAGCCAGTTCCACATAGTTTTTGTTATAGGAGAAGATGTGGTCTGAGGGTTTTAGCAGAGGCTAAAACAGGGAGAACTGGATCTATTTTGGTGGTGTATCAAGTGGATAGGAAATAATCAAAAATGCTGTGTTAAAAAATGAGTTTAGCAGCAGCTCCAGGCGAACCCTGTTCTGCACAGAGTCCTCCTCCCCTCACCTGCCCAGCACCCAGCAGACCTGGCAAATGTGCAGATTTGATCCATTTCCACCCTTTGGCCAAAAGACATTCCTTTAATCATGCCCTCCTGGGAACTGAGGTTGCGAGTGTTTTTCTGTTGGTGAAATGAAGCACACTGGCTGCCAGAGGCTGTTTCAAGGACGTGTTCAGGGGGGTGTGTTGCACGGTGGACAGACAGGTCTCTCCTGGGGCTCCACTGGGATGCTCCCACACATCCTGGCTGATGGGCAGCCTGTGGCTTTGCTCAGGCTGAAGCACATCAAACATTCCTTTCCGGGCACGGTGGTGCAGCAGCCTCCTGCCTTGTACCAACTATTTTTCCTTCCTCACCTGCTGCCTGGGCTGAAATCAGAGCTCAGATCCATCCGCTCTCATTCCAGCACCCTGTCTCCATCACACTCTGCTCAGCAGAAAGGTGATGGAGTTTTTCCAGGACCTCCCATGACACACATCCCCTTCTGAGGACATTCACTGGTCCCATCGCTTCAGACACACCTCCAGGTCTGCCAACAGCCTCGCCTGTAACGATGGGTGGGATGTAAAATGGATTAAAAAGCAGAGGCCAGAACTTTTTTAGGTTAATCTCCTAATGCAAAAGGATCATATTTGGCAGCAACATAAGGCAAGCTCTCATCAGTTTATATTTCTGCTTTTCTTCTCCTTAACAATCTAATTTTGTACATTGCTGTGTGGAATCCAGATACAGATAATCCTCCCCCAGTTAACACCACTCTGGCTGTGCCCTATGGAAATCTGTGTGCTGCCTGTGGGAGCTGGAGACACAAGGGTGCTATGCTGGTCTAGAGACTGTCTGGAGGGTTTTCAGCAGGTAATAGATAGCTCAGGGTCACAAGAAGAGCTGCTGGAAACACTTTTCATGAGCACTTCTGGAGAAAGTGGTCTTTTATGTTTGCATCTCGTCTTACACTTTGGTGCAGGGGACGGTTGGTAGCTATGAAAAACTGAAATATTCTGATTGTCGCAGAGGAGAAACTCAGAATTTCCCCTGAAAAACTTTCACACCAAATGGAAATTTTCTGACAAACTATTCAGCCAGAACGACCTTTTGTGCTGCAGAACAAACTGTGATGAACATTTTTTCTACCAGGTTTTTCTCCTGACATTATGAATCCTGATGGGGGATTAGCTAACACAGCTTGTTATCAGCACATGCAGCATCAGAGAGGAGGACTTGAAGCTATGTGAGATCTCAAAAACAACCATCTGATGCCAGTACACAATTTGAGATGCTGCCTCAACCAAAAAGGAGGATCCATGGGCTAAAGTTGGTGCTAATGTTAATCCCAGCTATGGGTGAAGTTGCCCCAAGGCTGAATTTGCTTCAAGAGAGTCAAGCTGGGGCATGGATTAACTTCTAAGAAACTCAGAGTGAATGAATTAGCAGAATGACTGGGTAGGGTCAGCAATGAAATTATGAGTCCACTGCAGAGGAAACAGGATGCATTTCTAAAGGGCTAAGAATGGCCCCTTTTCTAGATTTATGGGGCTGAGGTGATGAGCGCAGGGTCAGATAATAACCTTTCAAACCACCAAGGCAGACCAAATATGCTTTGCCATGGCCCGCTTGCTTTTCAATGCATGTGTGTCATGTTTGGAAAACAAGGCCCCGTCTGTCCGGGCTGAAACAGCAGCAACAAAATAACGCCGCTTGTTAGGGAAATGCCACCGCAGAGAAAGATAATTGAAACATTCAGGCTGGCAGTCCATGGGGGTAAAGGCAATAAATCCTGAAAGCAGGCTGCCTTATCTCGGGCAGGAGCTGCCGGCGCTACTCCTTGGCCTGCGTTCCGCCGGGCCGGGGAGGCCTCGTCCCTGCCCGCTTATCCTGAGGGCCGGCCTTCAGCCAAGGCCACCAGCCTGCCATAAAACAGGGATGCTGCATCAGACAGACACCTGTCCCTCCTCATGCTGCAGCTCTTCTCCCTCCCAAGGCAGAGTGGGAAGCCTCTGCAGTGGGTTGGGGTGTATGAGCTAACCCCGAAGGCACACGGCCACTGAAACACTGCAGAGCGGCACAAAGCTGTGTGAGGGAGGTTTAGGGTGGGTATGAGGGAAAGGTTCTTCACCCAGAGGGTGGTTGAATGCTGGGACAGGCTCCCCAGGGAAGTGGTCACAGCATCAAGCTTGACACAGTTGAAGTGTTTGGAGAACGCTCCCGGGCACAGGGTGGAATTTTTGGGTTGTTTTGTGTGGGGTCGGGAGTTGGACTCAGTAATCCTTGGTGCCCATGATTCTATGAAAACAGAGTTGGGGCTGAGGGGGACACACAGCCCCTTATGGAGCCACCCCAGGCTGTCCAGCACAGCCCTGGTGGGTGTCCAGCATCACTCAGAGGGCTCAGTGGGCTGGAGCTGCTGCTCTGGTGCTCACAGACTCCTACCCCATTGCCAGGCCTTTCCTGATGCTCCAGAGACTCCCCATAATTCACCTACAAATCTGATATAAAAATGATACAAACTTTTCTTCTGGATTTATGCACAGCTGAAACATGAGCGATAGAAGGGGAAAGCCTGCAAACAAAACTAGTATCCTCAAGTATTCTGCTCATTACGTGGCAACAAAGGTATGTGATGCTGCAAAGCTCTTGGCTTGCAGCCTCACCCTGCTCTCACACAAGTCCTGGAGAAGTTACGCAAGTGCCATGGGAATCCATGAATTTTGATGAGACGTATCCCTGCTTCTCACCGTTCTTACCTTTGTGACAGGAGGCAGCACAGAGATGTGCTGCAAGGCAGCTGGATGGCAGTGACCACCTCATTACCTCCCAACAGAGCACCCCCTGATGTTGTCCATCCAATTCTCCACGCTCGGTGCCCAGTCTCCTGTTGTGGCACTGAGATTCTTCCAGGAATGGTTTTTCAGATGGCAGCCTGGGCAGCAGCAAGGCCCAGCCCCAGCCAGCCAAAGCAGGTCCATGATGGGATATGGGCTCCAGGGAGCACATTTGGGCTGCAGGGCAGCTCGCCTTTGAGGTTTTTGAGAGCCCACCCTCTGCCCCTTTACTTGCTTTGATGTTCTTCAGATGGAGACAGGATTTACAAACGCTTGACTGCAGGAATAAACGTAAAGGAGAATGCTATTTCTCCCCCTGCTTCTTTCCTCCATTTGCTCAAGGGCTTGATCCTGCAAGTACTGCTGAGACAAACCCACAGCCAGGGGGGAAATGATGTTTTCCAAGACCACTCCAAGGTGGGCAGTAGCACAGAGCAATTGGCCCCAGTCTGTGTTGCTTTGTGCTTGATAAGCAGCAGCCAGAGAGTCTCCAGGGAGACCTGCTTTTCCTAAGGTGCCAGTACAACTCCTTACACGGAGCACAGCAGTCTGAGGTCCTGAGGCATCGCTGTCAGACCCCAGCTCGCTATGGAAATGTTGCTCTGGGAAGGATTACCTCTCTCTGCAAAACACAAACCTTTCTTCTTCCATGCTGCAGTAATTTTTCTGCAATTATAATTTACACTGAACAGCTCAAACTGCAGGCATTAACACAGCACAGGCTGCAGTCTCCCTTTACCTAGGGGTGGACAGAATGGATCAGACGGTACCCGGATGGTTTCAGCATGAATCACTCACTGCCTCTATAACCAACATTCCCATAACCTAAATCTATCAAAAAGAACATAAACCACACCAGAAGCCAGTTCTCATATACTCATTTGCTAAGACTTTGGAAACCTCTTATATTAAACAGATCATCTCTTTACAGGAGCAAGAAGCTGCCCTAATTATACAAAGGGTGGAAAGGGGCAATCTTCCATCTGGGAAGGCTGTTTAACTTCTTCTGGCTTCCTAAAAAGCTATTGTCTTGTAAACTGAGCATTCCTTCACTGGCCTAGTAGACACAACATTCCCCATGTCCCAACCAAGTGCTGTGCAAGGAGCAGCAGGACCCGAGCCAGTCAGCCTGAACACCCCGGGCACAGCCCCACAGGGGCTGGTGCTGGCTGCCCCTGCAACACCCCATTCAGAGCATGATGTGCTGCCAAACACAGTTCTGCCTTGGCTTTTGCCTGTGGTTCTTCAGCAGTGGCCCTTGGCCTGGTTTTTTTTGAAGGAAAAGGTGCTCTCAAAGTGCTTCCTTCACACCAGGAATCACTGTGATTGTAGGAACCTCACTGGGTGAGCAGGAGCTCTGCATCACTGGGCTGGTGGCCCTGAGGTTTCTCCACGTGGCTAGAGATGCAATGACAGAGACACGAGAACCCCGGATTTTCAGGAACAGCTTCATCACAAAGGCTGCCTCCTTTCTCACCAGCCACCAGGGCCAGGTGCACCCACACTGACCATCCAAGGAGGGTGATGTCTCAGGATGCCAAACAACATCCCTCAAACCCCCTTGCTTGCAAGCCTTGCTCAGCTCTTTTCTGCAGCTGGAAAACCAACTGTGAGTAGCAGTGAGGTGTCAGCTACTATGACCAAGTCACATCTTCTAGGGAGGACATTACTTGCATGTTATTATAAACCTAGGTATTTTTATTTGGCACCAGTAGCTTTCATTATTCCCTTCCTTCATCTGTCATCAACACTGTGTTCAGTTTCTGCTTGTGTACATGCTCTAGTAGATGCTATAGTACAGCTGACAGGCCTTAAATTCACACTTTGTGGGAGGCATATTTCCTTCTGAAGGTTTTACAATACTAAAGGTAGCAAGTCACAAAATAAAACCTTTGTTGCAAATATCATTTGAAGTTAATCTTCATATAATCCACAGTAAATATTTATGTGCAATGCAATAGTGGCTGGATTTGTTTACAGTTTGAAATTGTTAGAGAGGATTCCATATAGATTAGTCAGCTAATCTGCTGTAATCTGCTTAAAAAGCAACTGAAATGGATTTTCTTTCACTGAATCATGTTAGCCCTGTCTATGCAGTAACTTCAGATAGGGAAGGGATTCAGGCACAAAAGGGCATTTACCTTGTGGGTGCTCACAGCATTGCTCACATTGCAGGACAGCCATAAATTTCCCCTTCTGCCTTAGAGAACAGGACAGCTGCAGTGACTGAGTTTAAACTGAAATGAGTGTCAGGCTCTTCTATCCCATTTCCTTGCTGCAGCTTTTGAACTGTATCGCCTGGGGATAAACTGATCTTTGATGAGGCACCTGCACGGTGCCTGCACAGAAGTCATCCTTTCTGAATTTATTCTGTTTTATTTCACTTGCTCCTAAGGAGATCTACAGGAGGTGCCTTTACCTAGCATGCTCCTGAGTTAATAAGGAAAACATCCCATATCCTTTACTCCCAACCTTTGCTCACAGAGGAGTTGCAGCTCAGGGTAGAAAAATATTTTAGCTACTCACTGTACTTCACAGGAGGTCTCTTGGGTGATGCAGGGACTCCTCTGGGCTGTAAGGTCCAGGGTTGGACCTTTAATAGCCCAGTGAGTGAAGGGCAAAGCCTGGGTAGCAGAGATCTTCCTCCAACCACCTGAGCAACAAGCTTGTCTGGGACAGTCAGCTAATATATGGCAGAGATGATGTGAATAGTGATGAAATCCCATTCTGTGGCTTTCACCAATATTCAGAGGTTGGAGCATCTCTCCAAGCCCTTTTTCCTGGTGTGGGGATGCTCACACAGAGGTGACCTCACAGATACAAGGTGATGGCTGCAGCATGGGTGAGTCCTGAGCTCTCTGCATCCTGTCTCTCCAGGACATAGGCAGGAGGCAGGCAGGGAACAGCCCTACTGGGAGAAAAGGGGGCTGAAACAAGTCACCCTGTGGGTATGAGGCCACTTGACTTCCCATTTACCCACCACCTCTGGGATCAGCCAGGTGGTGGAGGCGTTGCCTGTGGCTCCCTGCTTACCACTGGTTTTAAATCCCATCTCCTGCCCCCTTGCACTGGGAAGGTTGGGCACCTCCTGCAACCTGCTCCTCCATCCAGGCTTGCGTAGTGGCTGCAGCCCAGCTCTGCTTCTAGAAGTTGAGACCTGGAACCTCCCCAGGGAAACCTGGGGAAGGCAAAACACGTCTTGCATCCCCCAATAAACAGCAACACCAGCAAGACCCTGGCTCCCAGTCTGGGAGGGGGCCTGGCCCATCACCTGTGCTACCTCTGGCAAACACATCAGCCTTTGGTGTCGGGGCAGTCACTTTTCTCCCCTTTCACACATTCCCAGTGCCGGTAGATCATTCCAGTGTGGGTCCCTCTGAATAATACATTCATCCACAGTCCTTCCCCCACCCCGTCCTCAGCAAGGCCTTCACAAGTTGAATACGGTGGCTCGGCTCCAGCACACACAGCTGCCATCACTGCTGCAATTCTTTTGCTTTGAGAAAAAGCATATACAATTTAATATGCTCCTGGCACAACAGCTTTTCTGTAGCAGAGGAGGCGGGTTTGTTTATGGCTATTTTGATAGGGCAGCTTTCATCCGGACACAGGTTCTGCTGCATCTCCCCACCCGCACAAGGGCGCCTTTGTTGGGCTGGTTCTCATGTTCCTCTGCCCGTTTTGGTACCTTCTTCTGCTCTCTGCAAACCCAAGGTTTAAAAAGTCCTCCTTGCCAGTCATGTTATTCTTTAAAAGCTAGATCCTGGGCTACAAGCCAGATATGCAAGGCAACGGGAGAGGGTGTGATGCTTTACTGGATATGTGTCAAGGATATGAACTCTCCTATCATCTCATGGGAATTTGGCCCGAGGAGCAAAGCTCATGGTGCTTGTGGTGGCCATTAGCAGTGACTTACAGGCTTTCCAGGCTGGAGAGCAGCTCTGTTGCCTTCTCAGACACCTTCCATCTCACCAAGAGCCATATGAACCACGCACAGGGGCACAACTCCTTCCTCCAGGCAGGGCCAAGACAGGGCTTTTCCATCCCTGCAGGAGCTGGCGCTGAGAGATGCAGATTCCCTTCCAGTAGCAATTTCCAGAGTCACCCTTACACAAGTTAAACCATGAACAGTGACACATCTCCCTGCTCTGCACTCCCACGGCACCTCAGCTCCCTAGGCAGGGTGGGCTGTGGAGGAGATGCACCTTGGGGCTGGAAAGTCTCAATCAAACAGCCCAGAGTCTGCAAGCCCAGCCAACTCCTTCTATCTGGCAAGCAGCTTGAGCTGCCCCTGGTTGATGAGGAGAAACAATCTCTTGTGTTTTTCAGCTGCTGAGTCTGTTCCCTCTCCCTGCCACAGTGGAAATAAATGGTGGGAGGGTTTAGCCAGCACTAATTCATTGCCACGTTCAATCTGAAGCTGCCTGGGACTTTGTGCTTGGCCCACAAACACAACGGAGAAAATGAAACCGGATAGAAAATACAACGGATCATCCGATCATCGTAAGCACATGGGAACGAAACAGAGTCACTCTGTAGTGCACATGAATTCCACACATGTGGAGGAATGCAAAGCAGCTATTGTACCCCCACTTTGCTGATCCATTTCACTGTTTTCCCAGTTTATCTGGAAAATACATACTGCATGGTACTGTACGTCGTATTTCACTGCTATGCACCATGATGTCTTCTAATGGAACAATCGCCATGCTTGTAGTCTAAGGGCAATACAAAAGTGCTTTCAAATAATAACAATACATTTTCTGTATAAAGAGGATAGGGAGTAGCCGCTTCCCAGAAAGGCTTGATTTCCCTGGAGCCAGCAGTATGAACATCCAGAGCGCCAGTAACAGCAGGCAGTGGTGAGAAATTCCCTACCTCATCATCAGTCTATACATCCTGTTTCCAACTGCCAGCTCTGGGAAGAGTGGAGTCTGTCAGCACCCACCGAGGGTAAGGTGAATGCACCCAGTGAGTTTTGGCAGCACAAAGCTCTATTTATCCCATCAGGCCTTGGGTGGGGGGCATTTTTTTGGCAAAACAACTCTCTCGGCTTTGAACCAAAGCTGTGAGCAGAGGAGCAGCGTTCTCACAGCCCAGCTCCCAGAGATCACACAGCAGCACAGCATCTGCCAATTCATTCAGCACTGCTGGCCCATGCAGCAACATGGCACGCCACTGTTCCACGTTTGGAGGCAGTTTATACTGGAATAGGAGCAGCCTTCTTGGGTAAAATGATTATTTTTTTCCTTCATAAGGTCTCATGACTTTTTAAAGGGAACCCTTCACACTTCAAATTGCTGATGCACAAGAGCATGGGAAGTATATTGCAGCTGGTCTGGGCTGTGGAGGCTGTCTGTGATACTTGTGCAGAGAGAGACTTGAAAACAAGGTTTAAAGCACAGCTGGGGAGGGGCTGACACACTCAGAAGGGAAAAGTTACTCTTGTGCATTTGAGATAGGAGTCAGAGCAGGCCAAGGAGACGCTCATGCGTCACTCTCCTTGCCCAGGCAAAGTGCAGTCTCTTTTCTAAAAACTCAATCCAGATTTTTAGACATCAGAAGAATCACTCTGGTATTGGAGCCTGATCAAGCACAGAAAAGATCCTCAGCCTTCAGAAAAATACCAGATGGCTGCAGATGCCAGCTCCTTCGGCCAGGCAGTGTTTTGAGAGAAAAGGCCAGCTTGTTGTGAGAGCGCTGCATCCAGATACAACTCTGCAGAGCAGCAAAGAACCACAGAGAAATCCCTGGAGGAGAAGGAGCATCCAAGCCAACGTATTCCCGTAACATCAGATTTCCAAGGCTACACATCTGCTCATATCCAAATATGCTCTCTTTCTCCAGAGGGACGAGGGACCTATAGAAGTGACTCTGGCTGGAAATGTTCTCATGAGTTTCTGAGCAGTCGTGTGCACTTGAAGCTTCAGTCAGAATTGCCAAATCATTGGAGACAAGTTAAAAAAAAACAGGTCTGGCAATGTAAGAGGGGATAATTTGGTCTCTACATAATGAACTGGTCTTTGGAATATCAGCTGTGAGATTTTAAGCTGGTTGGTTGTTAGTCACCTACTCTTTGAAGAGGTCATCATGGTGTTGCTGCTGCACAGGATAATATCCTCTTTGCCCTACAGAAATGGGCACAAAGAACAAACCCCTCTCCTATAAATATGGCAGTGAAAGGATTTATGCACCATTTAAGACTTAAAACTGAATGGGATGCACACATCTTGTGCAACTTTCACAACAGGAGAAATGTCACCCTTTGTGTGGTGACTTCACTTCCAAAGACCACTGACTGGAAGAAAAACAGCCCAGCAGCCAATAACCAGCTGGGGTTACTTGGTTCTCCAACAGCTCACTTCCCACCAACACCTGAACAGGTAACTTGGTTTCAGGCCATGTTTGCTTAATGATCAAGGAAGGATTCACAGGGTTCATGTGTCTTAATGGCTTCTGCACCGCTTTAGTGCCACAAAGCAATGGGAATGCCTGAGCCAGCCGGAGTAATGTGATACACACACCAAAGCCTGGTCAGCCACATGGCCTTGTAAAAACCTGAGGTGCAATTAGTTTCTATTAAAAAAAAAAGTATTTTCTTTTGTCTCAGGAGTCCTGAAATGGCTGTGACACAATTAAAACCAACCGAAAAAAGAATGACAATGAGGAGTGGTGAGATGCTCTTTTCTGGGGAGCGTGGGCTGGTAACATCCTTCTGGAAGGACCTCAGAGAGAGTGGTCACTTTTGATTACTGCATAACATGAGTAATTCTCTGGAAAGACCAGTCCTTCCCTCCTGAATCATAGCAAAGGGGGGAAAAATAACACACTCCAAAAATGGAAAGCTGGACAGCCCTTGGATGTCGGGAGCCGCCCAAGATTTCTGTGTGGGGGCCACCACAGAGAAGCTGCAAGGAGTGAGCCACTTGGCCCTGCCCTATGCTCCAGCTCTGGAGCCAAGCTTGGACCATAACACACCTACTGAAGTGGCCACCTAGAGTTCTTGTAGGTGGGGTGACACTAACAGCATACGGAACACCTCGTCACCCAGAAACCACACTCTCCAGTTCTTCAACCCATGCCTGCACCTTGATCCATGAGGTACAGGTGGTTCCTTTGGAGACTCTGCCTTCTCTGAGAAGTTTGTCCTCAGTGTAGTTCCTGGCCAGCCCATGGCATGAACACAAGCCATGGCAGCAGCACACTACATCCCTGGTGCCAAAAACGGGGCTGTGCTTCAGTCCCAGGGCAGCCACGCTTCTAAAAATCCATGTGTGGCCAAAAGTTGAGAGGAACAACTGGGACAGATCCCTGGTGTAGTTAGGACCATGGGCTTTGTCTGTGATACTGGGGAAAAGGAGCAGCACTGGTATTTGAGAAGGAAAGAGCCTGTTTTTCCCCAGGTGTACCCCCTGGCCGTACGACAGGCTCAGCATCAGCCCTGAGGGTTTCACAGCTGGCACCTGGACAACAACAGGAAGGTCCCAGAGACACCTTGGACCCCTATTTCTTTATATAGACATATATGGTTACATTTAAACAGATGATTTTTTTTTTCCTTCGTGCTAATCCTCCAGAAAACCAGTTTGGTTTCCATTACTATATATAGCACTGGGAATCTTGGTCTATTTTTTGTCCCTTTGCATCTGATTATTTTCAGTAGAGCTCAAAGTTTTGATGATATGCAGATTTTAACTGGAACGTGACATCTACTCACACAGGCTTCCATTAGCAATAAACCCACAATGGCCACTTATAACATAGAATTTTATTCATACCATAATCCTGTCCCATCATCCACTGCAAGTATTACAATTATCTTCAAAATGTCGCTGAATATCATTTTGTTCCACTTAAAGCACAGGAATCCTGGTGTCAGACAGTTACATTTCTCTTGAGATTGCTTATAACAGAACCATAATTCAAACGTATTTTCCATGAGTTGTAAAGGTTTAAAGCAAAGAATCTGCAGTGTGTCTGTGTGCTCGAGTAACTTCTAAACAGTGAGGCTAACATTTGGTATTTGACAAGAGATGTGTCCTGCATATTATGCGAAACACTCACAATTTTTTTACCAACACAACAGAAATGCAACAGGTAAAAGAACATACTTGAGTGACTGGTAATGTTTAAAAAATATTTCTTTTAAAAATGACACAAGAGAATACAAAAACAGTGCAGGAAATAACCAAATGCATATACATTGACTTATCTATATAGAATGGAGGTCTGCCTATATAAATGTACGTGATAAAAATTGCAAGGTTGGAAACTGTGAATGGTCATATTTCATAACACGTGCAAGAAGCATAACATAATCATAATAAATAGCAGCAACGAATATACACTAACAGGACCACTGAAATTATGCTAAAATAAATTAAGCACCTTTTAAGTGATAAGAAGCACGTGAAGCTGAGAAGCTTTTTAGCTCTGTGAGAACCACTGCAGGCAGCTACTGGAACATGGGGCCCTTGGTGGGAGTCAACAGGAACAGGTCCAATTAGTATTTGTTAATTCCAAAGAAGAAAGTAATCGTGTGTCAGTAGGACTCATTTTAGCCATTTAGCCAAGTTCAGATACACCTCTAGTTTCAAAAGGGAGATTGGTGCCATGTTTCACTGCTTAACCTTTGGCATGTCAAAGGTACAGAAAGTTTGTATTTACTCAGAAGAATGTTATTGTAAAGAAGAAATGGAGTTTTGGCCCAACTGAAGGACAGGCAGTGCTGTTTAGGGTCGCTGAGATGAAGAGCTTCGCTGCTGCTGGCAACAAAAGTTTACCTGCAAAGGTAAAGCTTTGCAAATCATAATCCAAATGATCCCACTCTTGAGGGCTGTGCAGATCCCCAGCCTTGAGAGATCTACAAAGAGCTCCATTCAGGAGGAGCTCCATGGGCAGCAATGACTGCCAGCAAAGCTGTGAGGCCCCTGGAGGGACCTGGGCTCCAGGATCCCAGTGCTCTTTGTTATACAATACTTGTCTTTTGGAGGAGAAGCAGCATTCTGAAGCACTTATTTCAGAAAATTTTAAAAAATTCTAAAATTTTGTCATATACTAGAAGAAAGGCATTTGAATTTAATTGTGGACTTTATTAAAACAAGCTGCTGTATTTGTCCCTGAAGTGCACCTGGCACTATCTCTTCAGCATTTCATGTAATGCTCAGAGAAGTGGCTGAGGACATTCTGCTGAGTTTTGAAGCCAACTTAATTCAGCAAAGAAGCCCCCATTGGACTTCTAAGGACTCTAATATAAACCCTCATTTTAAAAAAGCTGAGGACAAATAACTTAGGCCCTAAAGGCTCCATTTGAATTCTTACAAAACATTGTCCCTTGACCTCTTCACCCAGAAGACTGGAGCAGGCTGTTTGCCTGAGCATATCCTACAAAGCAGAGCCAAAAGGGTTTGTGACACGGAGGAATATGGCCCCTATATCTAAGCCACAAACAAAATCACTCAAAAGCTTTACTTTTCCCTGGCTTGCTGGAATGATCAAAACCTTCCTCCAACCTTCCCCCTTAAACTGAATCTCATCAATGAGACTGCCACTCATTCCATGGGATTTCAGAACCCCCCAGCCCGTAACCAGTGAAAAGTCTTTTAGAAGTGGCAGACAGAGAGATGTCACGGAATCACAGACTGGTTTGGGTTGAAGGGACCCAAAAGGCCATCGACTTCCAACCGCCTGCCAAGGGCACGGACAACTTTCACATCACTTGATCAAAGAACCTTGACAAAAGGTGAATAAGACCAGCTTTAAAGATAATAAAGAAAACAGGAATTCATATGTTTTAAATAGCTGAACCCACAGTTTTAAGCAATATGAACCAACAATAGGTAAAAATCTTGCCTGCAAGCCAAGAGCCCAGAAGAGCCCCAATCTTCCCCAAAGTCTTACCCAAACAGTTATCCTTCCACTTCCATGGTACACGAGATTTGAGCTGACATCCGCTAGGTGACATAAACAGCAAAAAAAAAGCATAAAATGCACGCTTCTTTTTTTTATCTTCATAAAGCTATGGAGCTGCACAGAGCAAATTTTAAGTGCACAAGGTCACATGAAGGCAGCTTTCCAGAGGAATCATTTAGACGGTGAGTGAAATGAAGCTGTTGTATCTCTGAATGTTTCTCTTGAGGATCTCGGAGCAGGGGCCCAGCACTCGTTCGAAGCGGGGCCGGTCCAGCTTCACACACTTGAGGGGTCCACGTGCCACCACCGTGGCCGCCCGGGGCCGGTTGAGCAGCAAGGCTATCTCACCTGGAAACAGAGACAGCACACTGTCACACGCCCTCCTCTCTTTCAGAGCGTGCATGTTCCACCGTCCCATTGCTCCGCTTGTAGAACATCTCCCTTTATAAATCTCTTGATAGACACTTTACATAATTCTGTTGACAGTACAAATGCATTACACATGCATAATGCATGTGTGTAAAATGCCTTTGAAAACAAATGCTTTCAGACTCTTTTGCTGGTTCTGGATCTGTCTCCTGTCAGCTACACTGGTGTAAACCAAGGAACAGATTCAGCTTCCCTGACATCTCTGAGCATCGCTGAGAGCAGCGGCTGACCTGTGCATAACCCCTCGCATGTAAGAGTGGAACACTAATTAAGACAATAAGTACTTGACCCAGACGTGCCTGTCTTTTTGAACCATGCTTAGCTGAATTTTCTTACCAAAATAATCTGATGGACCAAGTCTTCCAACTTCGACGTACTCCTCGTTGTCGGACCTGCGCTGCAGGACGGAGGCTGTGCCCTGGGAAGAGAAGGGCAGGGAGTCAGCTGGCTTTGCTCAAACCTGTTCTGGTTAAAAAAGTACCCAGGCCTGAGTATTTCCTTTTGCATATCACATTCCTTCCTGATATATGAATGAAAGGAATTAAAGGATTAAAAAAAAAGTCCATCAAACATTTCTCTGTTATGAATTGTTTGGATGCAGGCATATTCAGCTCATAAAGAGGACAGGAACAGAACAAAACTCCTATTTAACTAATGCACATCATGCTTTAACGTAAATGTATGCTTGAATATAATTTTAAAATGTGTTCTATGTGGATGCAGAACCTTAGAGACGGAGACACAGAAAAGGTTTACATTAAAAGAAATAAAAAGGCAATTTTCCCAGTAATAATCCTGGAACACGATTTTGTAAGAGCAACTAGAGCTTATTCCTCACCTAACCTATTCCTGAAATGGGTGACAAAAGAAGTTTTTAATGCTTGTTGTAACAAAGGGTGATTTTTTTTTTTAGGGGCTCTGCCTGCTCGTGGCCTGTAGTGATCTGGACACCTGCAAGTCAGTCTCTGGAGAGATGGAATGTGCCTTGTCTCCACTGCCCTTAATAACTGCTGTACCTGACACGTGCTAATACATGTCAAAACTCAGTTACAATCTATTTAAACCTTCAAAGAGCTTTTATATGTAGAAATATTCTGACCTGGAGGAAGTCTTAAATTATTGTGGCATAAAGCTTTTGTAGAGGAACAGAGAAGGTATCTGCTTTTTGGAAAAAAAAATTACTGTAACATATGGGAATATCTTCTGAGTCCAAACCAAAAGCATGGGGAAAGGCCAAATGTTAGCATATTTTAATTTTAACTGAAAAAAATAAACCTCCCTCCAGTGCAGAGTATTCAGTGAACATTCACTTGCTGCAAATATCCTGCAGTCTCCTTCCACCAAAAGAAACTTGTGCACCTCCAGTAGGTAAATTTTATTTCTGTCAAGTTTCCAGAAAAGAATCCTTTTCCTTCATATAACTAAATTGTTCCACCAACACTGCAGTTTTCCAAGATCTTCCAGTAAATCTGCAAGGGCATGAAAATGCAGAGATAGTGTGATGAGCGTTGTTAATCACACTTGCTGCAGCTTTCAGAACAGACCCACATTCACAAGCAGCATTCTCAGAAATACCCCACACAGGGAATAATGCCTGCATCGATCCCTCTCTTGCCAAACTTTGGATCAGGTGCAGCTCAGTAAATTGATGCCGTTCTCGTTGTCTGTACAGTGTAGATGGATTCAGCTTCAGAGTCACTTCCAGCTCCTGTCCTCCTCTCATCTCCATCTGGAGCCTGGCAAAAACTGAACCCCTTGATCCAAATAGCTGCCTGCAATCCATGTCTCCTGTTCCTTTCCCAAAACTAATTTTTTTAAAAAAATTTTTGTTGCAGATGTTTTATTACATAAAACAAAAAAAAAGCCCCTGAAGTAATCATAGTGACCACCCAGGTCAAATGAAGAAAGGACTCAATTCCCCACTGCTCACCTTCAGCACATTGCTATGAAGGTAATCACAATATCAAGCAAGATTGCTTTCATCTCCCCGAGTGTCAGCTTTTATTGTGGCTAATATTTTTCTGACAGGGTCCATGTGATATAGGACTCCAATAAGTCAGCCTTCTGAAGCAATTTCTTCCACTGTTCCACTACAGTCAGCCTTTTTAATCCAAGAAACACCATATCTGCTGGAGAAGGACAGATGTGTCTGGCCTCCACAATAAACACTTGGCTTGGCAGGATAAAGCAATGCATATTCCAGATCCATCTTTTTTCCACTCTTGTTTTAACAGTCACATAGGCTTTTCCCGTTGCCCAGTGAGAGCAGGTCTATCTCAGAGCAAAACAAGTTTCCTGAAGCCCTGACAGTGAGCACCCAGATGTCAGCTCTGATTACACTGCTTGGCCCCTCGTTGCACCAGCCACCAGCTCCACAAGTACATCCTGGAACATTGTCAGAGTGACCTTCACGGGAAGGCTGTCCACCCCGGGAAACAAAGAAGATGTTTTTATAATTGCCTGTCTGTATCACCTTCACTTTGTGTGGCTTATCTCTGGGATCAGCACTAGTCTGGCTGTAGTAGAGGAGGAGTCCAGTTGTAGGCAAACAGTGTAATTGGGGCAAAAATAATACAGAAATAAAATAATAAAGAACAAAATAAAATATTATAGAATAAAATGCTACAGAATAAAATACTACAGAAGCAGTCCTTCATTACCTATATATCTGATAAAGTTGTCATGAATTCAGTTTTGACCCCTACCCTTGCCATCATCCCAAGTTTTGTGGCTGTTTTTAATTTTATTTTATTTGCACATCCTTCTGATAGAGTTTTTGATTTTTCTGTCCTTCTTGTGCTTTAGGATCCCCCCATTTCCCACAAATTATATGGAGGTAAGGGCATTATCTAACAAGGGTTCAGGGGCTCACCACTTTCATTCCCAAATGCATTTTGTCTCAATGGGAAAGACTTCTCCTTAAATGACACACAAAACTTGGCAAGATGAATCTCTGAAACAAGCTGCATGACCCTAGATTTGCAGGATCAGGCTGCTTACTGCTGCTCAACTTAAAATACTGCCTTGTACACTGATACCCATTTCAGCCTCCTACACCACCAAGCCAACCCTACAGAGCACGAGCTCGAAGGCTGTCGAGAAAGTTGACACCATTTAATAAATCAGCCCTTTGTGATGATATTAAACTGAAGGCAGACAGGCATGTGTTTCTGCTAGCAGACACTTGGGAGTGAAATTATGGTCTTTGGGGGATCCAGGAATATTCTCTTTCAGTCACTGGGGAGTGTCTGTATTCCCAGAAACTGATAGCATTAACCTTCTCTCCTCTCCTCTGAGTAAATATGAGCATCCTATTGCAAAAACAACAAGAGTAGGAGCTCCCAAAGCACTGTGCCATCAGCACCTCTCTGCCATCCTCACCCCACACACCTGCCTGCTCCCTCTGGCACTGCTCCGGAGCAGTGCTGGGAGTGTTTATTCAACTCCTTCAAAATGCTTCAGCGGTTTGTTTTGCAAAAAATTTATGCCTTAGATATGGCACCGTGATTTAAGATATAAAAAATAAATTCAGGTTTATAATCCATGAGCTCCCATCCTCTCCAAAGTAATGAGATTTTGATAGATGTTTCACTTTTAAACTCTCAGACCCTACAGAGGGATGAGGGAGACATTCTAGAGTGTAGCCCATCTGGATCAACACTGGGATTCCCAGGCCTCATCCTGCAGGGACTTACAAGCACTAATTGCTTCATGAGCCCTGTTTTTATATTTAAGTATGAATCCTATAGCCAGCAGTTGGCCTAAAGAGCCTGGCTGCAAAAGGCAAGTATGATTCATGGTGCTAAAAACTGAAATCCTGTCTTTTTTTCCTGTATTCCAGCTCAGTGGATCAGATGGGATCACTCCCAGGCAGCACAAGGCAAAATGTGGTAGCCTGTGTTACCCCTGGGTGGGACAGGCAGTGCAGGATGGGCTTCACCAGGGGTAGGGGATGGGATGGGAAACCCTGCACTGTTTTAAAAACTTTTAGTTTAAAAGTCAGTCATACTGATTGATTGATTTTGTTGGTCTAACCACCCATTTTAAAGATAATCATTAATAAAAAATACAGTGAGGCTCCATCTGGGATAAAGGATAATTATTAAAAACAAGACATTATTAAAATTATAAGAAAATAACTTCAACTTTCATAACCAGGAAGTTATTACTTTATATTTCCAGTTTTATTTCATACCTTTTTTTACTTACTGCTTTTTCTAAAAAAGCACAGGTGACGCTTTTTCCCCATGGCCTCAAAATGTGACATTTTTATCCTAGTTTTGAGCTTAGAAAGTTTTTCTAGCCTATTTTACTTTCGTCTTCACCACCCAGCACAAAGGGCAGTGCAGTGTATGGAATTAGAGATGGAAAGGTCAGGCTGATCATCTGTGATTGCCATTAACTCCATCAATGGCAGCTCTGAATATACCTTTGCTCTTTCTCACTTTGTTAACCTGCACACTCCGTAATTCACACATTCAAAAGATAAGTTTCCCCTCACTCCACAGCCACACAAACCCTCATTAATGTGTTGCTATTAAATCTTTGCACAGTTACTACAAAAGGAGAAGGGAAGGGCTGTGCAGTGGCACAAAACACTGCTGCTCCCACGGCGAAGCAGAGGGACTGGATGGAGCTGCAGCAGGTCTGAAATGAATTAAAAGATCTGTCACACAGCATGATACTGGGAGGATTTCATTTAATTGCAGGGAAGATGAGGTTTGTGGAAGTAATATATTTTATTAGATCAACAAGCAGAGCTAGAAAAAGGGAGGAGAGCTCTTGGGCACACGTCTGTCTTCAGGTTGCCTATTTCCCCAGGTATATCTAATAAAATCCACCATTCACCTGTCTACAAACACTGTCTGGGACATGTTCTTACACTATAACAGCTACAACCATATTAAATTGCATCTTATTTCATCTTATCTTCTTCCTAGAGCATCTCCAAATCATTAACTTAATTTAAGGAGAGCCAAAAGCTCAAAATGCTACAAATTTCCTGGAAATTCCTTGGAGTTGGAACTACTTGATATTTAAGGTCCCTTCCAAGCCAAACCATTCTATGATTCTATTTTGAAACAGTGATTGCCTGGTGAGCCTGGGAGACCTGTCAGCCAATGCTTCACCCTCCACTTCAGAAAAGGCTCATACAAATCAGTTCAGTTGTCTGATGTGAAACCTCAAGCAAATCTGATCCACTTTGGAAACTTTCCCTTCTTGGTTATCCTTCCTGATGAGCCAGTTGTGATGGTGGGAACAGGCTGCCAGAGCAGCCCCAGGTTTGCACCAATTGAAAAAGTGGTGGCTGTTTGCTCTGCTTATCTTGAGCAAGTCAGTTCTTTTCTCCATCCATTTAAATTCACTATAAATACAGCACAAGGCAATGCCCAAGCTAGTGAGCTGCTGAGAGCTTTTGAGAACAAACATGCAACATTTTACACATCCAGCTTTTTTAGTTTGGTTGTGACTCAGTGCATCTGGAGTTGCACTGATTTAATGGGATTTTTAGGAAGCCAGCCCATTGGGAATGGGGTTAGGATTAATAATGCAAGGTCAAAGGAGCTCTAAAGGCAATGTTAGAGTAACCAGCTCTGCACCCTGATACCCACCCAGTCTCCTTAAGAGAGCAGTGCCGCCAAAATCACCTTTACACTGCCAGTGATCATCACTAGACTGTCAATACAACTTTCATCTTTTTGGCCATCATTCTCAACAGCACATCAAATTTTAGCAGAGATGGAAAGCACCTGTCCCTGCCCAGCTGGCAGAGGTCCTGGACATCATCTCTACACCCATGACTGATATCAAACAACCTGCAGGTTGCTTTGTGTTTCATATCACACCTGCATCAAACTGCCCTACATATGCCTAAACTCCCAGCTCTTTGCTATTCAGACATGTTTATGTTAGTTTAGGACTAAGGGTTTAGGAATAACCCAGACCTGGGAGAGAGGAACAAAGCTGTCTAGAGCAGTCACCAAAATAGCCACAAACATTAAGGTACTTTTAAAGACAACAATCAATCATAAGCCAAGTACAGCTTAAAACAGCAGAAAGAACTAAGCCACAGGGCATTTCCTAGGGATATACAGGAGGCCAGGGTTAAGGCCCAGACATGACTACACCCAGCCCATCATTAATCACCAGGAAATGCCTTTGTCTTGATCGTTCAGTATTTAAAATCATAGATGTCTGACACGGGAAGACCTTTTCAGTCGTTTTGTTCATCCTCCTGTTGCTATACCTCAGACAATCTTTCCCTTCAGTGTTTCTTTGATACAGCCTGCATTAAACCTGTGCTGTACTTATGTATTCCTCTTGAAGTAAATGAAATGCTCTTATTACATGGAAGAAGTCAAGATTCAGACAGAGAGAGACCAGTAAACACAGTGAAAAGCCAAAAGAAATTGTACCAACTGCAATTTGCTTTATGCATGGACACTCCTGCAATACTGAGGTGAAATAAAGTGGGTTTTGCACAAAGAAGAAAAAAATGTGATTTCTTGTTTTGTTAAGCTTTTCCTGTTGAAAGACTTTATGGGAGCAAAACTTTAAGTTTTGTAGTATATATTGACTTTGAATTGTTGCCCTTGAGCCACAGCAGCGGAGCTACGATCAGGCTGGACCATGCAGGTGTCCAGTAGAGGCTTATCCACATGTTGGGGGACTCATGACTTCACCATCACCATCACCATCATCGTCATCCCCCATCACCAGACAGAGGGCCACACAGCCCCAGTGCCAAGGTAGTGCCACACTTCCTCAAGTGCCAAGCTTCTGCAAACCACCAGTTGCCGACTGGGACTGGGAAGCCTGGGATGGTGACAGAGGAATAAGGACACCAGCTCCGAGCCATGGGAGGAACCCCTTGCCTGGGGTGTGATCCTCTTTGGCTAGCTGTCCTGGCTCCATGCCCAGAAAGCTGGGAAGCCACTGCACCACAGCCTTTGGGGTTCCTCTGCATTTTTATCTTTACTCCGTTCTGGGATTTTGGTCGCCCCTTCCATTACACATTCAGTCACCTGTTGTAGGGGTGACAAGAAGCAGAGCTACTAAGTAAAGGTGGGCCCAGATGTTGGTTTTAATGAATCATCTCAGGGATACTTAGCCTTGACTAATCAGTAGCTTTTGTGGGAAAACAACTGAATTAATATTCATCCCGGTGCCAGATTTTAAAGACCGTCTGTGCCAAGTGCTGTGGATTATTGGCAACAAGGCCCTGTTTTCCTCCCTCAGACATGTCAGTGTACAAAGCAATAAAAGTCACAAAGGGAAAAAAATGTTGCATTTTAGAGATTCTTTCTTTCTACAAAGCTAGCCATTATCTTGACTCTCTCTGAAGCCAGGAAACGTCCACTGAGTCAACATAAAAGTGACTTTATAATGGGTTATTCATCAACTGTTCATATTTGTGACTGACCTGACAGGGCTCATCTCCTGGAAGCAGAGAGCTACCACCTACAGCCAGGGCAGGGGTGAATGTATGGGAGAGAAAACACAAAAACAGTGCTGAACCTCCCTCACCCTGCCCGCAGAATCCTTTCTGGTGAAAATCATTTTTAGCTGTTAATGCTGTTTTACGGCCCAATTACTCCTACCACCATCTGCTTCTTTGTGAAAACATTCTGTAGATGCTGAAGTAACCAGACCAAGCAAAAGGCTGAGGCAGACATTGTCATTAAAGTCTCATAACTAATGCTATGACCAGGGCTGGGAGAGCAGCTGTGGCCAGCGAGGGCAGCAGCTTCTGAGCAAGAAATAAAACTTGGAGTAAACTGGAGGAAGGAGAGAAGAGAGTTTATCAAAGAGATCAGGAAAAATCTCCCATGGAAAGCTCTCTTTGAGCCCTTTCAGTTGGTGAATCTTGTGTGTTCAAAGGACCAAATTCTGAAGAAAAAACCTTACAAACTCAAAATTGCCTCATCCTAGAGCACACTGAGAAGTGTCTTGCATGCTCCAAAAAATCCACACTGCACAGCTAATGAAGGAGCCCTAAGGGCAATATTCTTGCAGCAAATCTGCAGTCAAATCAATGATGTCTTTGCAGAGGAGGGACAAAAGCTATTTCACTAAGGGGCAGCTTTAACATGATCCAGAGAAAGGGATGAATTCCAGTAGGGACTGGGAAGTTCTCCACTTCTCTTCCTCTTGGTTGAGCACCACCATATTTCAGGTCTTGTTTACACTGCAGTGTTTTTGCTTGAAGACAGAGAAGCTCTCCTCAAGAGAGCTCCCAGCTCCTGACACAGCAGATGCCTTTAATGTCAGTTCAGATTTAACATGCCTGGGGCCATAAAGTTCTTGTTCACCTTGACTAAGTGCTTTGAATCAGGGCTTGTGAGCTCAGGCTCCAGTGCCAAAGGAGCTTATGGGGATCCTGAAAACCTTGAGGGGTAAAGAGCCTGTGCTGCTCTCCTTACTCCCATGGAGAGGCTTTCATTCCCTGTGAACCTCCAAGGCTTTAGCAGACTGCCTTGGTAGGAAGACACTACTGGACAGGACTAAAGACCACTAACCATACCCTAAAGTTGGTATTAGCTCAGGAAGAAGTCACAGGCTGCTTTGAACACAGAGAAAATCTTGCACTCTGATTTTTATGCAAATTCAAATGGGGCATTCATATATTAAGAACGAAATTGCTAATTCCTAACTTTGGGGTTTATTTCTCTGCACACCAAATGGTTTCCCTGATTTCCACATATCCCATAGTGGTACAGGGCCAGGGTGTGTCTGTCATTCCAGCATAAACTTCAATTTTATGGGTTTACAAATCAGATGTTTTAAATTACAGCTGAATGAGACTGGAGACTCCTACACAAGTTGTCATGTCAGAAGTGAACCGGGGAAACATTAATACTTTTTTTTTTATGTTGGATATAGCATGTGCAAAAAGAGGCTGGGAAATTTACTTTTAAGCCTTTGGGAACAGTGTGGCTGCATTGCATCCTCCTGGGAATTGTGCTTCAAGACCTAGGTTTATCAATATCCCAAAGAGAGAGTAACACAGCAGGTCCTGTGTGTACATCATAGTGCTGACATAAGCAATGTCCTCATTCCCAGTGTCCTGGAAGACCACCAGCACATCACTCCTCAGCTGCCATTTCAGCCCTCAGGGACAGCTGATAGCATCATTCCTGGGACAGCTTTTATGTTAGAGCTAAGGATCAGCAGTTCTAGGGCTACTTTCCAAAAGAAGACAAATCCTTTGAACTATGTAGCCAAAGACACTGCAAATATTCCTTTAGCCAGTAAATAATCTTGGGTTTTTATTATTTGCCAACCTTTGATTTATGAAAGAGACCTTTCTTCAAAAACAAGGGAAGAAATCAACACATTTCTGCCAATACAAAGTGCAAGTGGCTTCCACATAACCTGCAGTATAAAATAACACCCATCATTTTTGGGTGGTAACATTTAACCTAAAGGAATAAGGACGGTCCATTAATGATGGGGTGCTCGCCACAGGCTCCCATTATTTCTTTGCCTTAGACCTTCCATAAGCACCTTCAAGGTGTCTAATTCCCATCAATTGCTTCTTCAGGAATGAAGAAGTATCCCAATTCTTATGCCCCGTGCTTCAGACCACACCATGCAGCAGAGAGGTGGCTTCACAGACCCCATCAGAAGGTGTGGTGAGGATAAAAACCCTGTGACCTTCAGGAGATGTTCATGTAGGTAAGAAGGAACAAGCTGGTTAAAAGGTTACATGTATTATAGACCACAGTTATTAAGACTCTTAAAATTATTTAATTATAAATTATTTATCTCATTCTATATGGAGGGGCCAAATCCAGGTGAAAACTCTTTTCCCTCATAAACTATTGGCTGTGTACATTGCTTTTACACTGTTTTCCTTTCCATTGGACCTCTTCTTCAAAAAGACTCTGTTTCCTAATATAAAAGCTATCTGACATTAATGGTCTTGCAGAAGGATGAAGCAAGAGGACTTAATTCTGGTTGTTGACTCAAAACTGAGTCATGACTGGGTTTGACAGTATTTTTTTAACTCTACATTTTCAAACTATTATATATTATTCTCCACTCCCTGGGTTCATAGCAACTCACAGAATTTACATACAGTTGTCCTGGTTTCTGCCACAAATGAGGAACGAAATCTGCAAAGCTCTAAAATAGACTAGAAATAATGGCTAATCTGAAGTTTCACAAAATTGTTAGGAAAATGCTCCCTGGTACATCACTTCTGAGGTGTCAGGTTTTGCAGAATTCACCAGAGGTGGTTATTGGTGGGGCTGGAGAAAGAAGTGGAAGGAAAAGCCAAAAGCTGCAGTCATTGACAGGTCCTCCATGGCTGGTGGGAAGAAGAGAGGGAGCAGCCGTTTGCTTCCTATGAAATATTATCCCATGGATACGCAGCCTGACCCACTGCCCACGGAAATTGAATTGAGTTTAACAAGAGCTGGACTTAGCTGACATTTTAGTCTCTTTGACTCAGCAAAATACTTCATCTCCATCCCTACTCAGTATGGGACCCAGTCACACACCCAGCTTTCCATCTTTGACGTCAGCTGGCCATTAGGAATGGATCCTGAACACAGAGGAACTCTGTGGCAGAGCCAATGGAAATGCTGCTGCTCCAGCACAACTGGGTGATATCAAGAAAATCGAACGTTCCCTTCCTGTAAGAGCTCTGTGGGAAACAATGTCTGTGCAGTTAAAAATAAGCAGAGTACAGAGCCCCGGTGCCTGCTGGCTCTGTTTATTCAGGATATTTTGTTTATTGGGTACATTAGGAGTCGCTGCAGACTGCCTTTGACAAACATTTTCGGTATCAACAAAATCCTGGTAACACTAAGCAGTTCAGATTTGTAGCCTTTGAAACTCCTTTTCTAGACAACATTCATCTTCCTAATTAATAATTAATCGCACTGTGTTTTAAAGAGATTATCAGGTGTGATAGCAGAGTGTGCCTAAGGCAGTGACTTCATTATCCCTACGGAAGGAGTTTACTTTGTAGTTCTCCTGCCTGTCGCAGGGGTAGGTGCCAAAGGGGTCTCTCTTAGGTTAGAATGTCAAAGAGCAACGATTTAGGGCAGGAAACAATTGGGCTATTATTTTTCTTTTTTCTTTTTTTTTCTTTTCCTTCTTAAGGAGCTTTTAAATCATAAATCTTCAGATGCTCCTTGTGTAATTTAAGACTCAAGTCGAGTTTTCCTACAGAAAGGCCCAATTCTGTGCAGGACCAGGTGCCCTTCCGAGGCAGGGGCAGGTTACCATGGCAGGAAGAGTTTACAAACACTGTTCCACCTACAGGCTTTGAACTGCATCTGTGCAGAGACGCTCCAGAGTGTGCCAAGAGTGTCAGCAGAGCTGGAAACACTGATTTCACCTACAGGACACTATCTCAAGTACACTCTCGTCAAGAACTCACAGCGGATCCTGCCCAGACCGGAGCCAGGTTGTGGCCCTGACTTGAAATGTCAACAGCAGCTGGGAAGGAGCAGCCCCACCCTAACCCCCCCACCCCCCACGAGGATTACTGGGCTGTTCCCAACGTGATCAGCCAAGGATACTGCTGGAAAAATAATCATTACCAATTAATTTCACTCATTTCTTTCAATAAGGTAGCTCCATGCATTAATTCTGAAAGGCCTTCTGCACTATCAGTGGGGTTTTTTTCTCTTATTTGTCAATTTTGCTATTCCCATTGCCTGGTACCAGTAGTGACAGATATTTATGCCTTTTCCCATTAAGCTTTTCCTCATCTTTAAGAATTGTCATTGGGATTGTTCCCATTGATGAGGAAACAGGGAGCACAATGTTCTGCCCACAGACTGAACTGGTGAGACTAAAAATCAGATGCCCTGACCATGCCTCCTCTCCAACCAGCAGGACAATAAGGAAGAATACAAATCCCTGGATTTTTATAAATGCTTTCACAAAGGAGTTGCAGAGGAGAACTCTCAGTAACTTACCACAAACCTGCAATTAAATATACTGGTTTTTAAAGATAAAAACAAAAATCTAATGCCAAACTCCTTGATACCATGGGTCCATTTCTCCTTGAATTGTCTCCTGTGAATTATCTTCTATTTTTAGCTCTTTTATTTTTAGGCTGCTGCATGCGATTGCTGGGCAGCTCGACCAGCTATTAATTGGAAATGTTTTACTTCTCATGCAGATTTATTTCTATGCTCTCTGCACCACTTAAACCAACCTGTCCTGGGAGCAGATGACAGGCTGCACATTTAAAGGGCAGCCACAAGCTGTGCTCTTCGGGTTCAGCACGGCCCTGTCAGAAACCTCTTGCTGTTCTCTCCTCCTCCACCTGCGCACGTTTGTGCCTGTGCACGCATTTTTCTCAAACCATGTCAAACTTTATGACTATTAGGGCCATATGGCAGCAGCTCAGCAAGCTCTGAGTGTGCAGCTGAGCTTCAAAGAGTCCCTGAGCACAGTGGGTGAGTCCCGTGGCAGGGTCGGTGCGCCGGGCGCGGCGCTGGCTCGTGACAAGCGATGCCAGGGATCTGACAGGGAGGGGTGGCAGCTGGAAACCCCAGAAGGCTGCAGGTCCCTGCATTTTTGGCAGCTGCCTTACAGACTTGGAGGTACTGTGCCACCCAGCCAAGCTGGAAGCTGAACTTAAGAGAGTGGTACACGATCATCACCGCTATTTTTAATACTATTGTCGCTACCTTTCTCAGTAACCTAGACAACAGCAAAAACCCCTTTTCTTTCCAGTTTCAGAGCACTACTACACTGGTTTGAACTATTGTTCAAGCTGGAGTCAGTGGCAAAGCATAAGTTGGGAATAAAACCAGGCCCTGTTCAACTGGCATTTCATTTAGAGGGACTTTTAACTCCACAAAGCTCACGTGCCTTTGCATCCGCCACTTTAAAATGCTGGCTAAAAATATTTGCGTTATCTGAAGTCAGATGAATAAATCCTCCCCACTGCTGGGTACACAGTGTGGCAGTGCACGACACAACTGCAAATGTATTTGTTAGAAACCGTACATCTGTTATGATTTACGCTTGCCAAAATCTAATTCTTTATGGCAACAATTGTTTCATGGTGCTTAAAGTTTTTCACCTCTGTGCCAGGAATCTCATATGGGATAATTCCATGACCTTGGAATCCAGCAGATACATTCCACATCTGTCTGGTCTGGGAAAGCCCGAGTTTGTTGTGTGAAAACCATAGTGGGAAAGTAAGACCTGGAAATATCTGAAAATACAAAAACTGCTGGGCTGCTTATTTTTTTAAATTTTTTTTTTAATTACCAACTTCAAGTGCAGTAAATCAATCTCACAGGAGTTGTTACTTTGTTTTTGTAAGCAGACATTCACTTCTGATCCTATCTTCACATTAAGGAATATGGTATGAACATTACAATTCTATCTCTGGGAAAAAAAAACAACACAGCCTTTAAATATTAAAACTAAATCTTGTTGAGAGCTGCTTGATATTTAAACAGAAAAGAACCCAAGCTACTGCAAGTAAACATCTTACTGGTGCCTGTGAAGATTTAGGACGGCAGAAAAACTGTAACTGTCCTGGAATCTCAGGGTATACACTTTTCTCATTAGACTTTTTAGCAAAAAATGAACTATAAACAGCTCTGTGAGCAGTGAACTTAAAAAGCTCTGGTTTCCTGTGATTCTTCCCTGTGCATATTTTTTGTTATTCTAATAATTTGGCTGAGCTCCTGCTGCAGCCTCACTTTCCAAGAGGCACTGTAGCATTTCCATGCACACAGCCTGCACCTCAAATAGCCTGCACCCCAAATAAACTGTGCAACACAGGAGAGAGGAAGGTGGGCAGAAAGCCATGACAAAAAGGTTATAGTAAGAAATAGAGGGAAAAGGTGAATGTGTTTGCTTGACAGGAGGGGGAGAGTAATTAGACTTATCCATACTAACTAGGATGATATCCCTGGTTTAAAGCAGGAATTGCTTTTCTGATCATCACTGGGGCTATCAGTGTCCCTTTCAAAAAGTTTCAGTGGTTTCTCTTCAGTCTGCAAATCCTGAAGGTGCCAATCCACTCACAGGCTGTGTCCTTGGGCAGGACCAATGTCCTTACAATGTCCCAAAGGGATGGCACAGAGCAAGGCAGCAGGGCAGGCTGACCAGAAATGAATGACTAATTTATGAAGTCCAACAATATTAAATCCACGTGTGAGTCCTGGGTGCCTTAGAGAAGCTTTTATGCTAGGAGTCACAAGATTCCACTTGGAACCAGAATCTGGAATGCACCAAAGCTTTCTAAAGTCAGAACTGATTTGCCTAAGGCATTATATGAATGGTTTATGATAAATAATAGAATGGTTTGAGCTGGAAGTAACCTTAAAAAGATCATCTCATGCCACCTTCTGCCATGGGCAGGAACGCCTTCCCCTATCCCAGGGTGCTCCAAGCCCCATCCAACCTGGCCTTGGACACTTCCAGGGATGGGGCAGCCTCAGCTTCTCTGGGCACCCTGTGCCAGGGGCTCACCACCCTCACAGGGGAGAATTTCTTCTTGATACCTAATCTAAACCTGCTCTCTTTCTCTTTAAGCCATTCCCCTGTCCTGTCACTTCAGGCTCTTGCACATAGTCTCTCCATCTTGCCTGCAGGCTCCCTCCTGGTGTTGGAAGGCCACAGCTAGGTTACCCTGGTTCTCTTCTCCAGGCTGAGCAATCCCAATTCTCTCTGCCTTTCCTCCCAGGAGAGGGGCTCCATCCCTCTGATCATCTCAGTGGCCTCCCCTGGGGAGGGGACCCCAGAGCTGCACACAGAGAGCAGAGCAGAGGAGCAGCATCACCTCCCCTGACTTGCTGCCACGCTGCTTTTGAAGCAGCCCAGGACACAGCTGCCTTTCTAGGCTGCATCGAATGTCAAACGAGTAAATACAAAGGTAAATGGGTACCTTGTCCAAAAATCATGTGGCCAAGTTAGCTTTGTAGTACTGGACGTGCTGTGCTCCAAAGGAGGCTGCATTTTAGTGATATATGAAATGCTTTTCTGCATATACAGCAGCCAAACAACTTGGCTGCATGTCTAGTGGTTTGGATTAGAAGACCACAAACATCAAAAAGCATATGAAAGAAGCTAATGGCTTTTCAACATATTGTGACAACAAACCAGCCAAAACTACTTTCAACCAGGTTGTAGAATAATGTGTTCCTGGTGACTTGCAGCAATTTTTCCAACAGAAAAGCTTAAAATCAAAGATGCACACTCCTGTAAAAATCATGTTTAAAATATGAAGCTCAAACTATGTGTGAGCAGGCAGAAATACTGCTTCAGCACAAGAAATAGTTGAAACTGGATGTTCATTCTTTAAAGTAAAAAAACATAGGCAATTTCCAAAGTGAGAAACTAAGTCAGATTTGCAGGGGATGGGTGAGGTGAGCAGCTACTTTCTACAGAATGCAGTGTTAATGCTTTTCTACCCATTCAAGTCTTAACAGCTGTTTCAGCAGGAGAGGGAAAATAAAGGCCCTTGGTAACTCTTAAGCAAGCTGCCAATTTTCCACATGGGATTCAATGGCTAAGAAAATTAGATTTTCCTAGTCTCCTGCTGCTGCAAGGAATAAAAGCACACTTAGTAATACTAGGAGCAATAAAAATTCCATATTTCTGAAAAAACTTCTATTTCCTAGATTTTTCTCATATACTAAACATCTTCTTAATAAAAAGGATTGCCTTTGTAATATCTAGTCTCTTTTATGCCTATGTTATTGTTTTGAAAGGACACTGCTTGTCACATATTTAAAGTTCCTGAATTGTCTCCCTGTATGATAGGCAGGTGCAGTTACTTGCACTGACAATTTTGTGAGCATTGAAGAAAAACTATGTTCACAAATCAAACACATATTTCCAACACTCCAGAGGAAAAAGGGGTGGAATTTTCAGTGTCAGATATTGATTATGAACCATATTTTAGCTGCTTTGCATAGAGGCCCCTGTCCAAAAATCCACAGATAAAGAGCAAGCAAAGCAAAGCCTGGGATGCATTCTGTGTACACACAACTGGATCCCAAGGCCACACAATGACCAGCTTCTTACACCCCTCTGAGCCACCTTCTCCCACAGTGAGGGGTTCAATTCCCTCCCCACCCCTGGAACTCATTGCTGGTCATGTAACACCTGGCCTGGCATGTGCACTGGAACTGCTACCACAGCCACATGTTGGCTATTTCTGGTCTGTATATTTGCATAGGATCACTCACAATCCATAGACAATCATATCCTAATGCCCTTTTGTTATTCAGTCTGAGTCTCTCTAACACCTCTTCATAGCTTGTTATATCACAGTGCCTTGGTACTTGTATGAGATACCAAGGATCCAAATATTTATGTCAGAGAGGGGTGCAAAACCCCATCAGCATCTGTTTGCAGAAGTGAGAGAGTGGAACTGAAGTGTCAGATAATCTCCCAAAAAGATGTCAGCATTTTCAGCTGCCTGACAGACACGTCTGCCTGTGTCAGAGTAAACAAGAAGACAGCTCAGCCGTTTGGACTGAGTTTAAGGCAAAACAAAGAACAAATGATCCAGTTTCTGGTCAGGTCTCCTGCTCCAGTTTGCAGATGTCCATGTGTGATATCCCCTGCAGGTCCCTTTGGGAACGATGATCGATGTGCTCTGTGGCTGACCAGCCCTGCTGAAGTATCGGAAATTTGGAACCAGAAAAATCTCCCATAGAAACCAAACTTTCAGACAGTAAAGACACCAGACACACCTCAAAATGACTCTGCATTTCCAGTTCACTGGAAAGAAGATTGTCCCACTTACAATTCCACGGAACTGGTCTCTGAATTCATATGAATTTTGAGCAGGTCTCCTGGTTTAAATGGAGTTAGATTTATGCTGAAATAAGAGACTGAACTGGACCCAAATGTCTTTAATACACAGCCTTGATCTTTACCAGGAAATGACAGAGCTTATCAGGTTGCCAATCTTACCTCTGTAATAATGAAGAAGTCATCACCGGGCTCTCCCTGCACAACAATTTTTTCTCCATCTTCAAACTGGACAGGTTCCAGTGCATCAGCCACTGTCAGCCTCTCCCATTTGTCCAGGGACTCTAAAATATTGAAGATCATAAAGTTATATTATAAAAACACTCCAACTTTGGCTGAAGATTCATATCTAAACTGACAGCTCTGCCGTGCCTAGTTCTGTTATAAAAGAAACATTTCTTTCATCCAGGCACTTTGCACGAACCTCCAGTTGGGAAACATGAATGTATTTATTCATCGTGTCTTAGCCATCAGTAATCACCCAGATAGCAATCTGAAAAGTTGGACAGGAAAAGTTGGCTCTGTGCCCCACGCCTGAGATCTGATCCGCGCTGCCCTGGCGCTGCCATGGCCTGGAGCAGCTGAGGAGCTGCCTGGAGCACCCGAGATTCCCTCACCACCTCCCACACCAGGTGTCAGGACAAGTCCTGCAGTGTTTTCATCAGAGCTGCTCCCAGCTCCCTGTGGGCAGCAGGGTGGGTGATGCAGTGTCCATCTCACGGATGGCTGAGACCACCCGAGCCAATGGCCAGACCCTGGTGGCACAAGGCCAGAGGCATCCAGGTTTGTGGAGGTCTGAAATGGCACCTCTTCTTCATTTGCCAGCAGGATGGCCTGCAAAGTGTTTTCCTTTTCATTCCCCCACTTAAGGGAGGAAAAGCTATAAAACTTCCCAAAACTTTCCATAATTAAAAAGGACGGGTCTGGTTTAGGATTAACAGAGCAAATGCAGCTGGTGATAGGGGTCCTGATCAGCCACCTGCACCTGCCCCAAGGGACAGCCTGCACAGGGCACAGCCAGGGCTGCTCAGTGTGCCAGTGCCCTCCCCTGCCTTTGCTCAGGGATGGATTCCACCTGGCCTGCCCTCGGAGAGGAGGTGCCACCTGTGTCTCTCTCCAACACCCACTTGCATGAGAATTCAAGACAATGAATTGTACTTGAACTTTTGTACTTTGATCAGATTTGACTGAAAAATTACAGGTTTAAAAGTTATTAAAAGCAACAGCTAATGCAACGATTTAACCTTCACTGCCTCAAAAAGCTGGGCTGAAATTCATGTCCCAGAGCTCTGCTGATTCCTACTTACTGAGAATTATTGAACTAATGTAAGTCAAGATACGGTTTCTGACACCAGGATTAGATGTGTGCCATTCCATCAGGCTCTGGTTTCCTCATTTTGTTCAACATATTGCTTAGAAGGATTGAGTGAGGGTGAAAGGAAGTTCCTTAAAGTTAAAATGCCTTTTGGCTGAAGGACACACTGAGTCTGCTAATAAAACCAGACCAAAGTACTCAAAGCACCAAAGGTAAGTTTTGAGTTACATCTTTGGCACATCTTCATGTTTTTATGCCACTGTCTGTTGCTGTTTGGGAAATTAATTATTTCTAACATTTTCCCCACCTAAAGCACTTTCCTGGTGTGTTTGTGACCTTTGCTGCAGAAGAACTAACGTCAAAGACCAAGCCCATATTGTCAATGCAACATTCAAAAACTGCTCTGTTTGATTAAAAATAAGCATAAAACTCTTTCATACAGACTAGAGAAGACTTTTTCTTTTCTTTTTTTTTTTAAATAACTCAGTAATTAACAATGAAAAGAAAGAGCCTCTTGAAACTTCTTCTTCCGTTGGCTTTATGAAAAATTCAAAGCTAATTCTAGCTCTAGTCACGAATTGTCTCTCTTTTGTCTAAGGGAACTGTACCACTACAAATACATTGGTTAATAACTCTTGCAAACAGAGCATTATATAGAATATTCTACAGGTTTTAGTTGCAGAGCTAAAGTATCAGATAAATTAAACCACATGCAATTTTTTTGCAATGTCTAAATGATACATATCAATTCATGATTTTATATTTAATTAAACTCCGGAAGAAAAATTTACAACAATCACTTCTTTCACATCTTGTTTGATACACTATAAGCAACTACTGATAATCTAAAAAAAATCCTTAGATTTAAAAAAAAAGAAATGTGACTCTTGCAATTATATGGCTAATTACAGACACTAGAAAGGCCTTGGATAAAAGAAACATAAGAAGCAGGTAGAGGTTTTTCCACCAGGAAATCACTGAGTTCTGACCACATTAAGGGATGAAATGAAGTTGACTTTTCAGTGTCATTTTGAGGCTTCTAAAATATCTTTCTACTTCACAGGTGCTATCCACTTTTTAGACATGTCAAAGCAATCCCTACACATCTCACCTAAATTTCCATGTTCCTGCAATGATGTGTTATTTTGTTCACTGCTTTTCTGTACTTAAAAAAGGTTCAAATCTTAAAGTCCTTCCTGGTTTTTTTTGTTTGTTTTTTTTTTTTTACCAAAATTCAAAAGCCACACTGCAAATGAGGCTCTAATTACATTGCAAACCGCATGTTTAAGGAAGCACAACACTGAATAACCTCTACTCTGAAATGGTTTTGAGATGTCTCATTGTTGTAATTGCTCCTCATTAGTGCAGGTGCACAGATTCTTTTTCTCTTTAAATACTCATTGTAATTTGGTATAATTTGCGCTCTTAATTTAGGAAGATTTAAATTAAGCATAAAGGATGGATTTTAAGTGATGAAAACTTCATTAATAAGTGAGCAACATACTTGGACTTACTTAAAGCATACAGATGTAATTGAAAATCTCTTGGATAGCACACTTAGTAATACAAGTGTGCAATAGTAATAAAACTTCTGATCCTCTCAGAAGTTCAAGTATAGGCTCACTGAGACACATTTCAGGTACCTCAGCTTGAATGGTAGGTGAATATCATAAACAAAAAAAGCAGAACAATTTTAAGCAGAAATATAAATACTTCCATTATATGGCAAATAAATCCTGAACTGTTTTTTCCCAAACAGCCCTGGCAAAAACATGATGTTTCTCCTACAGAATCAACAACTCATTGTACTGTCTAACACTGTCCTCCTTATTAGAGGCTTTTGTTCTCCTAATGGTGATTGATTGGTCAGGCATTATGGGTTTGTTGTTTTTCCTACTGAAGGCCATCAAGAACATGTCCAAATTTCGTGGCTATCACATTAATCAAAGGGAAACAAAATCCAAGGACAAGAAGCTAAACAGATGTTTTAAGAATGTGAGACAGGGGCTGTAAAATGCACAGAAGAAAAAAGATCAGTCCGGTTTGATTTGCAGGGTTGGTTTGTTTAGTGCACACAAACACTGTATTCTTGCAGGAAAAAGCTTCTCACCTGTTCCCTGGGAGGATGTAACTGCACTTTATGACAAATTCATATCTCTGCACTGCCTTCTGCTCTATCCACATGATCTTTACTCAGCAGCAGCCACTGAAAGCACCAGTGTGTGCCTGCTCCACCTTTAATGAGTGCTCCAAACACACGGACAGTGCACAGGAAAGAATGAGAAAAACAAAAAGGGCCCTTTACACTTTCATTCCTTCAGGAACAACACAATGTGAGACCTTCTGTCTGAGCACCACTGCTTTCACCGTGCCATCAAAGATCAAAATTCATCCTGCCAACGGGAATAACAGAGGAACCAACAGCCAAGTTCCAAAGGGCAACTGACCCAAAATGGAGACCTTGCTCAGGAATTCTTCGTACATCTTCCGCTTCCTCAGAGTGCTGCCCTGTTATTACAGGAGAGAGAAAAAGGAGGCAGAACATTACACAAAGTATTTTTGTGATTTCTTCCTACAGCTGCTCTTTTTTTTTTTCCCCTTCCAAATCTTAAGCATAGCCAGTGTAAACAGCCTCAGGCAAACGTTTCCCCATAAAATGTCTGGGCAAGTTGTATTGCTGATAAGCAAAGACAGAAGGACTCAGATTCAATCCTGCTGTAATTTCACTGACTCCACTGGTGTTACTGGACACTGTAGATGAATCGTATCCATTTACAGGCATTCATTTTAAAGCCTGAACTTCATCAATTAACTCTTTAGCTAATTCAATATATATCTTGTTGCCAATGAAGCTCTTTGCAATTACAAAGTAAGGTAAAACTTCAAATGTCCCTCTCATAGGTCCCATCATTTTAGGTTAAAAACTCTTTAGTGCCAAATGTTTATCTGTAAACCTGGTTTATATTCTGTACAGTGTTGTATCTACTGTTATGCTGATCAATCCACCCATATTATTATTTTAACAAGATTTAAGCATTTGGGGGCAGACAATCCATCAATGTATGTGCAGCCACCAGCACAGTCATTCCCACTCTAAGATTTTTATTCCCCAACTAAGATTTTGTGTGATAAATTTCTAAGACATCTTCTCCCTTTACAATGTTTGATCAGCAAGACAGAAACCACAGTCGCCGTTCCAGCATGCATTTCTGAAGGTGATTCATGTAGGAATAATCATGATGAAATTTTACCAACACAAAAATAACGAATGCATCCTTAAATTCCTTCTGCAGTGACAAAAAAGACTCGTAAAGAAATTCTTCCCAGGTACCAAAGAGGAACTCCAGGGTCTGCCTTGGTCCCCTGCAGTTTGTTCCACACTGGTGACACCCCAAATCACTCCTGCCCAGGCAGATTTCCTGGGGATGTCAAAGGCTGCCTGGTGCCTCCTACTCAAATCTACCTAAGGAACAATACAAGGATGATACATTGATCTTCTCAAGAAAAAGAAAACAAAGATGCCATTTACTCCTGGACTGGGCAGAGAGGATGGATGCAAACATCAGTGTCTGCCATAGAAAAAGCCACTTCTCTATTCCTCCTCCTCCAGATGACCACCTGTGAGTGCTGGGAAAGTGGGGATAAAGAAGGGGAAAGAGAAGAAACACTTTACCCTCCAGTGTGAAAGCATTCAGAAGTGTTTTGGGTATGAAAATGGGAATGGCTGGTGTATTCAAGGGCAGTGATATAACTAAGAATTAAATATCACCCCTCTTCCTACACCTGCTGTGCAGGTGGGGCTGCAACAACTCCCAAAGCACCAGGAACCCTTCCAGCAGCATCAACAGGCTTTGGCTCCAGCTTGGGACCACAGCACCAGCTGGAGCTGCCAGGTGCTCTCCTCTGGGGACAGCTCCCACTTGTACCCTTGTCCTGGGGTCACCCCTGCTCCCAAACAGCCACAGCACCAGCAGGAGCTGCCACTCCTCCCAGGTAGCTGTGGATCAGCAGCAGCCGCTGGCGGGGCTCCCCCCGCGCGCCCCGGCCGTCACTCCGGGCTGGTGATGACAGCTCTGCTCGGGATAGCATGGCTCACCCTCGTCTGACCCCTCTGTCTGACTGACTTGCTGCTCAACCTCGGGGGGCCCCGGCAGCATTTGAAGTGCCAGAAAGAAAAAAAGTAGAGAACTTCAAACGCAGGAGGCTCCGCGAACCACGCCAGCCTCTGACAGCTCGCTGGGAGACAAAGAATGGAAAACTGGACACTGCGCAGTTGTTGCTTTCCTCCCTGCAACCGAGTGGAAATGAGAGCAGCAAAATTGACAGCTGTGGAAAACCAGATTGGTGGTTTAGTTTGATGGGCTGGGACACCCAGGGACAGATGTGGAAAATGCTTTTTAAATGACTTGCGGACACAGATGAATTTTAAGAAGCAGTAATCAGTAGCCATAAGTGATGCCTCACCACAGCTTTGAGTATTTAGAGATGCAGACAAGACCCAGGAAGGTGGGAATTGCAGCCATCCCACCTGGCCCAGAGAGGAAGAGCCCAGCACTTCCTACAGGAACACAAGTGTGTTATCCCTTGGCTAAACTAAGCCAGGGCAGCAGTACAGAATCCACAGCAAGGACAAGGGCAAAAGCAAAACTGAAGTGGAAATAATTAATTAAATGTGCTGTTACAATTTTTTGTATTGTCACAGGATCTAGAACCCCTCTTAATGCATGGCTACAGTGACTTAAATACCTCTGTCTCAGAATGATCCCACAGGGGTAAGGGAGAGCATGGGCCCAGGGAAGAACTGGGGCTTAGGGCTGCTGTTTCCCAGCACATGCACTGAAACCCAAGGTGACCCAGCTGATGGCTCCTGACAGCCTGCAGGATGGCTCCATCCATCCCTCCCTCCCTCTCTCCTGGAGGAGACAAAGAGCAGCCTCTGGGGTGGCAAGAGCCACCCAACAACAGAGCTTCACCTCAGAGTGCCCAGGCAGGCACAGGAGCTTTCTCTGCTTTTTCTAGAGCATCTGAGGTTGGATCCAGGTTAGCACAACCAGATCCCAAATTCAGTTCCAGGTAGGAGAAGCCTGGGTCAACCTTTTGCACATTGTTTTAACTTTGGTGTGGTTTCCTGCTCCAGTTCTCACAACCAGAGTGAGGGGAAGGATTTTGAGAGATGAGTACTGTAGTTCAAGCTAAAAACAACCCAGGAGTGGAATTACAGCCAACCAACCGTGTCTTTATTTCCATCGGTATTAACCATCTTTCTCCCATGGAACAGAGAGAGAACATAGAATCATGGGATCATAGAGTGGCTTGGGTTGGAAGGAACCTTAAAGATCATCTAGTTCCTTCCCACCTTCTTTGGCCAGCCTGATATTCCTCTCTCATCCCCTCCCAGGCATAATGTCACCTCTGACTCCTGATGTCCTTCTTACACTTGTTTTATTTAGTTGCTTCACCCAAATTGCTGAGGCCAGGGGTACAAACAGCATCACAACCTCCTCTCCTACCCTTCAGGTACCTCCTGCAGGAGTGCCAACCTGTGCATTCCCTGGCACAGGTGCTGAGTCTGTCCTCGTGAAATATTTTCATGGATCTTCTAGAAGCAGCAGCAATCAGGACAGTAACAACATTTACAGACTATGAGATGCTGAAAGTTCACCAGAGCAGGAAAATAACAAGAAAGGATCTGGAGGCATTAGAAATGGGACTAGAAAATAATAGAATGAGCATCCATTTGGAAAATACAACTAATAAAAAAAATCCAAAGCAGAGATGTTTGACATACGGAAGACTTGCAAGTTGTAAATCCGAAAGAGATTCACAGACAGGAGGTGAGACCTGCATCAGACTGCAACAAGAACACAGCCAAGGCTATTTTGGTCTGCACAGGCAAAGATATCATCCAGGAATGAAGTTTAGAGGCTCCATCTCCATGGCTCAGATGTGACGGCGCCTGGTGTGCTACATTCTGTCTCGGTACCTCTTCTCCAGAAATGTGCTCCCAAATCCAACAGAGCTTGAAGAAATGCTAAAACACTCGGGGAGAGCTGATAAGGAAGGAGCAAAACAAATCCAGCCTGCATTTGTTAGCTCAGTGCTGGGATCACAGGTATGTCATCCTCATAGCTAGCATGCACTGTGGCAGGGGTTTGAAGTAGACAGTGATTATTATCTACAGATACATGACAGAAGGAGAGGGCAATTGAGTACAGCGTAACTTGACATAACTCAAAGTAATGGGAGAAAATTAAGAAAATCTAATTTAAGATCAATATCAAAAAAGTTTTCCAATGAAGGAATTATTCTCTCGCAGAAAAGTTTCCCAAGGGAAGCAATAGAAATCTTCCAGCTCAAGCCAGATAAAAACAATAGTAAATGTACATGAATAATTCTGCACTGGCAGGGTTCTTGATGGCATGTTTTAAAAAGTCTTTATCAATCCTGCTTTTTTCTAACCTATTAATATCTTATTTCAATAGTCGCTGCTTCTCCCTCTCCCCGCTCTCCTTTGTTCACTTTCTCCCTGGTTCTGAGCTGTCAGGCACAAGCTCATCTCCTTAAAGGCAGTGGCTCCATTAACTGCAAAGCCTCGTTAATATTCTAAGCTGCAGTGCTCCTCCCTGAGACAGTCCCAAGGAGAAACAAGATCACTCTCATTTGTCAAATCCACACAGGAAAGGTCTCAAAGCCATTTTTATGGCCATTTAATGTTGGAAGCCCTAGGCTTAGCTTGAGCAACACACAGGCTGGGGAAAACAAATGCTCCAGAGATTGTAACAGGTCCTGTTGAGGTCCTATTCAGCATGTTTCATCTCATTTCCAACTGCCCTTTCCCTGTTTTCTTCCATTTTTTCTTCTCATTCCTCCAGTCCAATCTTCCTTTGCCCCTCCAGCACTCTTTGTGTCTTGTTTCCAATTCATTTTTTCAGGTGGAGCTGATTGAGCCCTTCCTAGGAATCCCCACCTTCAATAAGAAGCCAAACAAATGTCTACCGAGAGGCAAAGCATGACTGAAGTTCCAAAGACAGAGTTATCCTGGCAGGAGGTACTGGGATGGACTTCAGGACTGCACAGCCCCATTTAATCCCTGATTAAGGTGTTCCTGAATGATGCTTGGGGTGAACATTCCTGCTGGAGCATGAAAGAAGGAGCCCCTGTGCATTCTGGCCGTGGACACCAAGCAGCCCACAGGGTCCTGGTGCTCTGTGCCACAGATGTCAGGTGGATTGCAGCCTTTGGAGTTGCTTCATGCTTTGACCACCACACCACCTACATTTTATGGCAACCCCAAATCCTCCTGACTTTATTTCATCTCAGCTGAAAAAAGCCCTATTTGTTATAGAATTTGTTGTCTGGTTCAAAGCAGTAAAAAGACAGTAGAAGAAACCCAAAATAGCATAAATAAAATGAAGATTAACATTAGGAACTGACTATCCTTGATTTGTCACAACTTACAAAGCAATGTTATAACCCACTTTCTGTGAGCAGTTTGCCAGATAGGCCAAATGTATTGAATCCCACACAACTCCACTCTCAGAGCCAGGTATCTTGGACCATGGAAACTAGAGGGTAGTTCAATTATCCTGGCTCAAGTCCTCCTAAAGAAGAAATTGCAAGAAATTAATGCTTCAAATTTTCTCAGTCTGGGAACTGAATTGTCTAGGGGATCAATCTGATGTTGGGATAGAGACATTTGCTTCTCTGGTATTTGTGGTATTTGCTATATTTAGAATACAAATATTGTACTACCCTGGGATGCTCCCCATTCCGTGATGCTCTCGAATCCAAATTGCAAAGAAGAGGGCAGCAACTGAATTCCATGAGAAGCCTATGGCAGAAAAAAAGCCTTTGCTCTCTCCCAGAAGAATGTAAGTAAATAAATGTTGAATATATACACAAGTGCGTGTGTCTGTGCCCGTGTGCACACACACAGAGAACATACACATAAAAGAATTTGCAACAGAGTGAAAAGTATGTAACCCAGCAGAGATGATTCTATGCAATAAATGGAACACTCAGATGGACAGATAATTTGTGAGGGTGCCACAGAGGGATCATGTTGAAGAGGTTTTTTGTACCCCACCTAACACGATGAATTTCACGGTGTAATACTTTGTCAAGGACTGCAATGAAAGCCAAGCAGTTCCACTGCACATTCTGACAAAAAACCTATCCCAACACTTACAATCATCACAGCTGCTAAAACAAACTTGAATGTGACCTTCAAGCCATCAGGGTACCTAAGCTGAGACAATGAAATAC
The DNA here is from genome assembly GCA_013400495.1 of Nicator chloris. Lineage (NCBI taxonomy): Eukaryota > Metazoa > Chordata > Aves > Passeriformes > Pycnonotidae > Nicator > Nicator chloris. Next base: position 935,194 of record WAAE01153461.1, read on the forward strand.
ACAGAAATGTATCTGTTTCAAGAAACTTCCTCTGGGACAGGCTAAATAATAAATGGATGCCAACTGTAACTAAAAGCCAGCAGGAACTTTCTGCATCGGGCTTTGTCCATCCATAAAAAGCAAACTCCAAACTCCAAACCTCCTGAGATACATTTTATTCATACCATAAACCAGTCAGGATCAATGAGACACTTAAGTGGGGAAAATGGCACTAAGCAGAAATAAAAACAAGAAATTATTAAATGGACCAAAATAGCGCCTGCAGGGAGAAATGGGGTGGAGAGTCAAGTGTCTCATGACAGGATAAAATCTAAAAGGCAAGTGTGGATCTGAAGGCATGATTTGCAAATAAATATTTACAACTGGAATAAAATTTCAACACTTGACTGAGAAAATACAGGGCTGGTCATGGCAGGGAAGGAATGCAGACGAGAGAAATAACTATCTGGGGTTATGGAGGGGCTTTTTCTGACTATAGCAAAAATCTTTGGGAGAAAAAGGCCATTTATTCCTTGGACAAAAGGATTTGCAACTAGAAAATAAGAAAGGAGAAACCTGCCTGCTCCCAAGTTTTGAAACCATCTTAAATTAGGCATTTCAAAAGGTACCCTAAGCATTACTACTCCTTATTTAAAGGCAGAAGCATTTCTATACTCAAAGTACCCACTTAGAGGCTAAAAGGCAGGAAATCATGTTTCTGGGAGTGAGAGGCAGCTACTCTGCACTTGGACTGAGCATAGCAAAAGCAGCCCCACAATGGTGGAGTCAGCTTCAAGTATGAAATGCAGCCACTGAAACATGATGTAATTAATTCTTAGGCTTGGGGAAATGTGCAGAGCCACTGTAACCTGCCCTCACACGACTGCACAAAGACAGGTGTCTCATTTCCCCTACAGCAACAAAATTATCCACCCTGCACCTACAAATAAACGGGAAGATGACAGGATTCATTCAGTGTGGATGGGTAAATTGCATTTACCATGGACTGAATTTAAAACTGGATATTTTCTATACCTGCAGCAAATAATTTACCATGAGATATTTCTTATCTGAGCACAGGGAATACTACAATAATGCTGCCAGGGTATCTAACACAGTGCAACAGACCACCAATTTTTAGCAGCCTCAACTGTGAATAAAACACAAGCAAGAGAGGGAGAACACTATATCCACGTTAATCAAAAGGTCTCATCAACTGCAGAAACTGAGCTTGCTAGGTAAGGTACAGCAGCCACTGGCCCAGAGAACATGTAAATTAATTTGAAAAGCACTTAGCACTACACTAGAATCAAACAGAAGTACAACCATGATATTCAGCTTGTATGTGCAACAAAAACTAGCATTCAAAACACAGTCTTTTCCACTTGGGACTTAAAATCCTTTTAGCAAAGTCCTGTCTCTGTATCAAATATTCATCTTCTGAAGTGTGCTATCAGATGATAATGGACACATGACCAAACTTGAGAGCTCACAGAGCTGGTTGATTTTAGGTGCCTCTAGTTCCATCAACACCAACACTGAAATCACCTCCAGGCTGCAAAGGCTGTGAACCTGTCCCTTCAATTCCTTACCACAAGCTTACAGGCAGCTGCAGAAAGCTCTGCTTAAAAAGCCAAGGAATATTTGCCTTGTCCTGACATCTATTTCCTTCCTACATTCTTTCACTTTTGAATTTTGGATTCTTCCTGGTAGCTTGCAGGTTCATCACACCAGTTATCCCAGACACGTCTCCCCTGCATCCTTGTAGGGCACGGGACAAATAAGTTGGGTGTGCCTTTTACATCTCTTTGGAAATTCTCCTGCTGTGTTCTAGAAGTATCCCTGCCTGCTTGCTTGCACTGGGAACCTTTCAAAACTATTCATCCTGCTCACCCACAAGAGAGAAGACAAAACACTTTTCATAATTATTCCTCTCTTTTGTCGTGGAGCCATCAGGCTGAATATTTTGGGATAAAATAAATTTTCATCAGCTGTACTCTCCTAAATGCCAGTGGTATGTTTGTTTATGTGACTCTGAACTCAGCCCATGAAATAGGGAGTGAACACCAGCAGTGCTCATACAGACACCCAACTGTCATCACACAGGGTAAACAAAGATCACTTTTACACTGCTGCTCAAGAATTAATCATTTAAGGATAAAATCTACTCAGTTCCTTTGCTGGTTTGTCTGTTTTCTGTAACACCCACTGGAAATACAGATGATCTCAAAATTGTTGGTCTGAGAGCACAGTGTCATTTCCTTCAGATCAGAATGGAACAATACAGCTTTCAGAGACAAGTCCTATTGAGAAATAAGCTTTACACAGAGTAATGTCTGTTAATTATCAAAAAGAAAGGGATATTTTATGGAGAAGGAAGATATGCACATGGACATTGGAAACAAACTCATAAAAAAGTTATGACTTTGCTGAAGTTAATTATCTGTCAAAGTTTCCATTATAAACTCACCACTGAAGAACCAAGAGCAAATCCATAAGCTAGCACACGCCCCAGGTGCCACAAAGGTCTGTGGAGCTTTGCTGCAGGCATGAGGGAGTTTGAAAGGAGCAGAGCAATGAATCATTAGCAGCTACAACCCCATGGTATGTGTGGCTGGGTGCTGGCTAACACAGATGGAGGGCACAGTCCAAGCAAGACTTTTTATTCTTTTAGTGGAGCTGGATTTACTTTCTATCACCTGCCTTGAGGAATGTGATACAAGATCAGACAAAGACTTCACAGGCAAGGGGTGCTGCTGAGAGATATTTCCAGGCTCACGAGAAGGAGAGGATTTGCATGTGGTGGGTAACGGAGGCCTCCTGAGGTTTTTCATTCACAGAACAGTTATGCATAATGTTTCTCAATTGCACTTCTGACTCAGCGCCTTTCTGCTGAATCCTGTCCCCTTTTTTCAGTTCACTTCATTCAGTTACTCAGGGATTTTGTCACGTCCGCTCTCTTTTGTGTGGAAGCGCCAGAGTACTCCGAACACAGAAGTGCAAAAGCAAGTGACAAACACCGGCTCCATGAGGAAGCCCTTCCCCACAGACTCACCATCAGGATGCGTCTGTAGCTGTCTCTGTCGATGCCCCAGAGCTTCAGGTCTGTCTTGGCCTTGACGGTGGCAGCCCGGGGCGTTCCGTAGATCAGCGCCAGCTCCCCAAAGCTGCCTCCTTCCCCAATGCTGGTCACCCACTCCCCGTTGACATAAACCTGCCAGGACACAAGACAAAAGAAGCAAAAGCAGTTTGGGGGACTTAGTTGGAGTTCTCTCCTAACTGCCAGCTACCTGAAAGGCTGTTAGCAATTTCCTTTCTAATTGTCAATGTTGGGGACACAGAAGGGAAACAAGAGCGTGGCACTTCCGACAGTTGGTCCCCAAAGAGGGGAACAGCCTGCTCTGTGGACAGAATTTCAAGTTGTCTTGCTTCAGTACAATGACTTTATTTACTCTCTGGGTTTTCAGCTCCCATGGCTAGCTGGCATCATGTTTTCCCCCTTGTGTTCAAGGCTCAGGCAGTCAACAAGCAGAACTGTCACAACTTTGGCTTTTTATTAACACTGTCAGACTTGAAAGGAAGGAGGTTTGTTGATATGTGTAATGAGGATTACTGAAATGTGCCATGGCCATGAAATGAAAAACAGTCAAAACAAGGAAGTATCTTTTGAAAAATAACTTTTTTTTTTCTTCCCTAAGCCCAGTGCCTCCAAAACCCATTTAAATGTTACTATACAGATCTTCTCCCTTTGTGAAGATGACTAAGGGCTTTGGACTTGGGAAGCTCTAAGCAGAATGACCCTTTAACATCAGCTCTAGAGATCCAAGGAAGCAGAGTTTGACCCACATCTTATTTAGGTACTATGTCCTCTTGGAACATGGTATGGATTGATACCACTATTGCCATATTTTTCCTGGATGATGTTTAATTTGAGAAGAATTCCTGCACTTGAGTGCTATGTGACATCTTCCCTGGAGGAAGGGAACTCGTTTTCTGCTGGGCAACTTTTCCCTCACTCTTTATTCATGAACAGTGCTGCTCATGAGCCATAAGAGTGCATGCAAAGGCTGCTGTGCATTCTGCAGCTTGTATAAACTACACAATGAACCCTTTCAATTCTGTCACCGTGCCTGTGAGTTTGGAGGGCAAGAAAAGCTGGGTGCATTTACTCAGGGCAGAATATAGCCCAACCTGCTACAGACCAGTAACAGCAGAAATCAAGCAGTATTCATTTCATTTGCTTGGAAGGTCTGTGAAGAAAAATAATATGAAAAAAAGAGGCAGGTATTCTCAACTTAAGCAGAAGAGCATTGCAGAGGCAAAGAACATAACCTGACACCAATTAGTGAGTAATAAACTAGCAGTTTTTAAAAAATGCATGAATTGGAGCTGTGCTCAAGCTGGGCATGACAAAAGTTGGTGACCAAAATAAATGAACTGGGGTCAAAACTCAACAACCTGTCAGTATTAATTTTAATTCCGTCTTCGTTTTATGATGAAAAGGCTTATTACAAAATAAAGCTGGAATCAATCCCAATTTATCTTCACCATATTCAATTAAAATTTGTTCCAGCTCCTACTGAGGCCAGTGAAATGCTGGTTCAGTAGGAGATGGATGAGGCCACGAAGCAGTTCAGCTGATCAAGAGACCTCTTGGGTATCAGCTGAAAAGGAGCAGCTGAACTCCAGGCAATGTGGTGGCTCCTGGTGCTCCTGGAACATCTGAGGATCAAGGGGCTTAAAAATAAAGAGTAAAAAATAATCCCAAACAGGCAGGTGGCTGCAGACTGCCAAGAAAAAGCTGAAGCCACAAAAGCTAGAGCTTCATTTCATCACCATGACAGGATGAATGTCACCCAGGAGAATATCACACAAGGGAACAGCAACAGCCTTCCCTTTCAAACTTTCATGCTCAGCACAGAAAGAAAATCTCACAGAACATTGAATCTACTTTTGATTCTCCTCATGATGAAAAAATGAAGGCAAAAAAAGAAGTTTTAGAAAAGCCAGGCAAACCCAAGCAGTTTCCTGGTGAAATGAGAGGGTAATTCTTTGGCTGCTTTTTTTTTTTTTTTTTTGTGAGACAAGCAGGAGAAACGGATGACTAAAATGAGGATTCTGAAAACCTGGTAACACAGTGAGACTGTATGAACATTTCTAAACTCTATTAGTTCATTGCAAAGTTGCCCAGATGCATATTTGACTGCAGGGATACCCTCCTTCTGTGGGAATTTCACTGGATGGCTTCACGGGGTTTACTACACTGCAGTAATCCATGTGTTCTCAGTAAAAAGTCTCAGGGATGGTGGGGAAAATCTGAACTCCAATGGGTTTTGGATCACATCCTGAATGTCAGCTGACATGGTGCCCTTGACTCTTTTTCAGCACACCAAAAATACATGTGTATGTGTAGAGTACATGCTCTTCTGCTGAACACAGATTTTGTTACTGCAGAAGGGTCTGAATTATAAGCAGGAAAATAAACTTATTCCAACACATATTTTTTAAGCAACATGGTGACATTTCTTGTTAAAGCAGTGTGCAAGATGTGACTGCAGCCCAAAGAGGGGAATTATGCTGGTAAAACTCAGGACTGAGCAAGTGAAGGATGGACATTTAATGTAGCACAGTTGTTATTTAGAGAGGCTACTACTGAACTGCTCTAAGACTCCTTTAATTTTGCTGTCTGACTTGACAAGACTGTACAAAACATGTTTGACATCTCGCCTTAAACAGTTTATGCAACTGGTCATTCCTCCACCCTAAGGGTGTCAGGTTTAACGTGCTCTGAGGTGAAACCAAATCACTGATCTGACAGTCTTTGGGCCCAGCACTCACTCCCCCAATAAAATGTCATTTCTAATATCAGTCTCTGAAAAAGAAAACAGTTTGAGAATAAGTTGTTTTCTAGAAGCAAAACCATTGGGCTTCATTCTCTGCAAAGGCCTAAGTCAACACTCAACTTCTGTGTTAGTGATGAAGTTAAAGTGCATTGATGGCACACTACAAAGCCATCCTGCCCTTTAACAGAGTTCATCTCCACTATAAAACCCTTTAAAATAGATTTTTTTAAAAAGAAGTGGAAAGGAAAGAAGTTCTGTTTGTAAGGTGTGGGAAGCAAAGCTATTTTAGGCTCAGAACAGCTTATGAAAGTCGATTTTATATGGCAGCAGCTCAGATGATCTCCCTATTTATCCTAAAAAATGCTGGGCTGAGGTTTTGGCTGAGCCAGTTTTAGGCATTTGTGAACTCTCACCAAAGTGGTGAGTACATAAATGAATTATTCCTAATTGTCACTTGACCTGCCATAAAATCAGACCCATAAAAGCTGGAACCTTCTTTCATGCAGCTGAAGAGGAAAAGTAGAAGTGCAGATGCCCAAATATGACCAAGTCTTCAGGACCATCTACTTTCCACAGAGCAAAAGTACTTTAGATTTCTGCTGTTTTCCATCATCTAATATGAACACTGCAATTTCTGGGGGCTTGAGAATCACACAATTTGGTTCATTTCATTATCTTTTTAGGAGGCAAATGGGCTGTGATATCCATGGGCACTAACTGTGGGAGAAGTTGCAGAGTCACACAACATTCAGTGCCACAGGAATGAATCTGGGCCTCCCTCATCTTCATCCTCTTTCTCTGGAGATGCAGAAAGGGACCTTGGCATGAGCATCTTACCTTGAAGGCAGGATGTGAACATCTCTCTCTGAGCTTCACTGGAGTGAATTTATCTTTCCTTTCGTTTTGTATTGCTGATTTCAAGTTAACTTCTAGTTTTGTGGGGTTTTTTGTGGTGCCACTTTGTGATCTGTGTGGACAATCTAATTTGTTCCAGGCATGGCAATTCTTATGTCTCAATTCTTATGTCCCCTCCCTCGTATCTGTTTGTAATAATTTGTTCTTTGTGTCTTGTCAAGCCTTAATATTTGTTACCCAAAGATGAAGATGAGTTTTATTTATTCTTGGAAAAATGAACAAGCCTAAGACATGAAGGGTATTTTTATGTGGCTAGTTTTCTCAAAGACAGTGTTTTATTTGTAAGCTTGAATTTGAATATATGAACTTGGAGACTGCCTTAAGAATCCTTAAAAGTTCAAGTTAAAAAACTCCAAACCTTAAAATGTTCTGCTTCAAATTTCAAAAGGCAGCCTTCCAATTTTAGAAAAATCATCAAGGATGGAAGAATTTAAACTAGAAGCAATCTATGGAATCTAACCATCAAATATAAATAGTTTTAAAATCTCATTTAAAACACTGTGTAATTTTCATCTTTGTATGCACAAATTAGACAGTTTGTCTATACAAATAAGAGCTTCAGGAAGATTTGACCTACAATCAAGGGATAATTTTATCTATTGTCCCCAATATTCACGTATAGCTTCACAAAGAGATTTATACAGGAAGTACAGACATTGAAGAAAAAAACACTGAAAAGTTTTCATTTTGAAAACTGAAAATTTTCATTGATTTTCACCATGGTACAGCTTGGCTGCTGTTGTCTTACAAGAAGAAAACCTGAGAATGCCTGTAGGGAAAGTTGCTGTGACATTAAATAGAATAGGAAGTTGCTGGGTCTAAAAAAAAAATACATCTGTTGGAAAAGGGCAGTCGAAGGCTCTTTTTAAAGTAAAAAAATGTGAGGTTATGAGATCAAAATAACAAACAGGAAGTCACTTTATACTTAGAAATATGGATTAGAGATTTTTGCAAGTCATATTTTAGCAGGTACTTTCAACATCTTTACTGGAAACTGTAATTTAAGTTCTGCCAGCTCCGTTTTGGCACACGCTCCCGTTTGTCTGAGCAGGAAAGCTTCCAGTGGACAAGTGACCTCTAAGACTTCAAAGTTTGTGCCATCATCTACCTCGTGTGCACTGTACCCATCTGAAGGGACAGATCATGAGACAAAATTCTCCTCAACCTTAAAGGAGGAAGACTGCAACTGATGATACAAAAATGTCAGCTTTGGTCAAAGTGTACCTGGTTTGTAGGATGCAGCAGGAGAGGAAAACCCCATGTTTTCCAAGGCCTACCTTTTCCTCATTCTAAAATCCTCCTTTTACATATGAAAATTTGTGCCCTTCCCTTGGCCCACAGAAGAAAATGTACAGATATTTTATTCTGTGCTAACAGGGCTTGTTTATACTCTAAGAAAATGTAAGAGTTGAGAATGAAGTGCTATTATATTAAAAAAAAATATTTTATGGTGCTTCTAATTTGACTCAGATTATTTTGTAAGGGAAAATTTTAGAAAGTTCTTACTTAGTCTTTGGGGTGCCTGTGCCAAAACTCAAACAAAAATTACTTTTACATGCTGCAGCTTTTTAAAGTCAAAACATCACACACTGATTTTGTTATTCTCACTATGTTGGTGGTTTCTGTTTGGTTTTGGTTGCTTGGTTGATAGATTTTATTGGGGTTTTTTTTCAGTTTCCTCATGACTTTCTTCCATGGGTAGGGATTTTATGATGACACTTGGGATCTCCTTTAGGTCTGTGTATGGAAAATCTGGGTGCTTATCAGTCACGATGATCCCAGAGTAAATTGCTCCTTGAATCCACCACTCCTGGAATTCCTGACACTCCCAAGCAGATCAGGGAATGGCAGCAGAGACCCTGGCCAGGGGTTGAAGCCTCTGTGCACGTGCCAACACCAGCTGAACCATGCAGAGAATGGCTCAAGGCTCTAAGTCTCGGGGTCAATTGTCGCTACTCCAAGTCACTTTTTTTTTTTTTCTTGGAGAAGCATGGAAGCAAGCCAAAAAAGTATCTGGCAAGGCTTAAATGAACAGCAGCTTGCTTACTAGTGACCTGGGGTTTCCTCAGATAACAAGGATTTCAGCAGTTCTGCCCAGAAAGTGGCAGAACTCTTCTGGGGAGCACCACACACGGGGTGATGGTGCACGCCCAGGGGCTCTGCTGCCTTACCCAGGAGCCACTCAGCCTGCACTGGTGCCCTGGTACAGGCTTTGCTCTGAGAAGAAAGCTGGGAACTGCATTGGTGCCCTGGTACAGGCTTTGCTCTGAGAGGAAAGCTGGGAACCCCTCCCTGCAGCCTCCCAGTCAATGCAGGGAACTGCCAGCGTGCAGCTCCTGCATGAGCAAACGCCTCGTGCCTTGCACAGCACCTTGCTCTGGAATTCAGGGGGTGTTCTGGCTGAAATCTTAGGAAAAGCTCAGGGAGGAGCAAGAACTAAGCTGAGCAGATGGGGAGAGCAGTGGAAAGGTGCTTCAGGAGGCACCTTAGGGCGTGCTGAGGTGGGGCAGTGTGAGAGCTGGTCACAGAAGGGTTTGGCCAGACACAGATGGTCAGAAGCTGTGCTGGCCTCTGGACAAGCACAGTCCAGATTACATTTTTAAGACTTCTTAGGAAGTATTTGTCCCACAGGTGATGCCTGTACATGTCTCTGGTAAGTGTCAGGGTGACACTGTGGTGGATCTGTCCATTTTAATCTGTCCTAACAGCTATAGGCTGATTTTAGGGGAGCAGGGAATGATAATGCTGATGAAATCAAAGCTGCACTCTGTTCAGTGAAACTCTATTTTGTCACTGTTTTTTAAGAGCAATATGTGCATATAGAATATTAACTCTTATGCAATTAATTGCACGGGTTTTGCAAACTGTTTTCCGATGTCATTCAGCCCCTTGCTATCCCTGAGCTGAGCACTGAAGAAAGCTTTCCTAAAGGTGTTGAGAGAGGACAAATTATTTTTAAGAAGGAATAATCTATAACTTCAACATGTGCATTTGCGTGTTTGTGGGTCTGATTCAACGCCAGTGAACTCATTTAGCTCCCTATCGGTCCCAAGCCAATTATTTTAAAACGAAATTTTAATACTGTTCTATAAATATTGCCCTTTCATTTTCTGGCCCTGTGGATGTGGCAGTGTTTGCCGTCGAGAGGGTTGTCTGATAGGAACAGTGAGTCAGACGGATTTCCTGAGGAGCAACTTCCAGAGGCAGAGGCAGCATGTGAGGTTTCCCAATTCCCAACAATACCAATTAGATGGTCTCCTGACACAAACAGACTGCTAAAAGAAAATAACTTTCACTAAAATAACTCTGTGCCTCCTGCCTGGATTTAAAATAAATCACCTTCTTCTTTAAATATGCCAAACCAAACTCACGTGGGCATCTGAGGAGCAAAGTTGCTAATGAGAAAAGTCTGTCCTCCCCAGCTACTGTGGATACATAAGATGTGTGTAGGAACTTGCAGCAAAACTGCAAGAGGGTGAGTTTCATACAGGAGAGGAATGATAGGAGGTGAATAGTTTATGATTTGGAAGGCAGGTTCAGAAAGAAACTTCTTTTCAAAGACTTGCTGATTAAACCACTGCATACCCCCATAAACATTTTGTGGTCTAACAGATCACTTTGCACTTATAATAATCTTTGCTTTATTAATATGCTGCATTGTTCTTATATTTGGACCTAATTTTAAAAGCAAATTAAGGTTTCTAAGATGAAACTCACTGCCTGAGGCTGTATCTCATTTTCTGGAAAAACAAAACAAAACAAAACAAAACGAAAACAAACAACACATGAGCTAAGCTAACTGATTAAAGAAAATATTTTCTTTATGGTTGATCTGAACCCTCAGGTGCATTCCAGCATGGTGGCCTGCTCTGCCAAAGACTGCACACCTCCAGGTGTGGTTAGGGCTCTGAAGATAATGTCATTGGCTTGGTTTTGCTACCATTTTCCTGCTTGGAATGGACAAATAAGCTAGGATTTTAAATTATGAACAAATAACGCAACAAAAGCAAAGTAATGAAACCAATCCTGTGAAATCTAGCTCAAGAAGGAAGGAGACAGACCCACAGCACATGGCTGGCCCAAGCTGTCTGCCAAAAGCACAGAGTTTTATTCTGTAGCTTCAAAATAAATATTATACTGCAAGAGCATACTTACATCCACCTCGCCTTGGTCAATCACATAGAAGTTGTCTCCCTCATCACCTGGAAGCAAAATACAAAAGGTGATTGTTTCCTGAAGGTCTGCCAAGCTATTCAATAACTTCCTGCCCCTGTATTTAATCCTGTACATATTTGCACAGGTTTGTACACCAGATTACTTACAGAGAGATTACTTTTCTGAATCATCCTTGCTTCTTTGCCTTCACATATCAAAGTATCACTACGATTTCTTGCTATTAATACCTTTCAATTGCATTAATTTCTCTCTTTTGATTGATTCAATACTTCATTCAGGGTAAACACTCAAGAGGTTTTAATATAGCCTGAGGGTAATGAAGTCCTCCACAACGTGCTGCAGGCATGCAGGTAAGTTGCCAAGTGTGATAACTCTGATACAGCACAATGAGGTGTTGAATATTCCCAACAACCATAATAATATTTTCCATCTCTAATTGCTCTCAGCTTGCCTGTGCCACCCTTATGCATCCTGAGCTGGAGTTTACTTCCTGACTATCTTCAGTTAAGGAATGGACATTTTAGTTTGAAGTGCTGTTTATCTACATTTATCTGTAGCACTTTCAAACCCTGGAGATCCACCAGGGTGAGGTTCTCTGCATGTAGCAAGAGACCTGCATCCATGAACTTATCATATAGCTGCAAACTAGGAGGCCTTAGGAATATGGTTATTATTCCCATTAATCTCAAATGGAGAGATGTGAATTATAGGACCCTAGCAAACACACAGGAGGAAAAATGATGGGAAGAATTACCCTGTTGTATGACTGTTTCTCCTGCGATGTGTGTGACAGGGAACATGGCATCGAATATGTCACTGGAAAAAAAAAAAAGAAACATTTATTAACAAATCAGACCTATTTCTTATCTAGCCAATAGACCTACCTTCATTGTTGATTTAGCCTTTGTTAACAGATTTTTCAGAAAAAGGAAAGGAAAACATTAGCTGTAACTGGAAAGTGAACCCCTGCTCGGCAAGAAATCAAAATAACTCTTTAGGCACAAGCTGTGGTTTAAAACTGAACCCATGACTTGGTGTGTGCTGTTTTGAAAGAACTCCTGAATTATATGGAGAAAGGCACCTCTTACAGCAGTGCACAAACTGGCCAGCCTGAGCACTGTGTTGTCTAAACAGAGAGACTTCAGATTTTCAGCTGTGATCGGTTTGTGGCCCAGCAGTGACTGCCAGATGCCCAAACGGGAGCTCTCCTCTTCTGAACATCTGGCCTTGCGTTTACAAGCAAAACCTGTTCCACAGTAACAGAGCACATTTGGAAAGGTAGTTGGCTCTAAATTAATGTAGCATAAGAGCTGGCAGGAGATTGCACTCACAGTGCAGAAGAGGCCAAACTCCGAAAATCTCAGCGAGTTACTCGTGAGAAGGGAATCCAAGCGATGCTGCAGAAAGAGGGAAGCCTCAGAAGAGGCTGGTGCTCATTAATCACGGCTGAATTACACACCTTTCCATGTCTCCAGCTCGCTGTCACATCGCCTTAAAAGGCCAGGCAGAGCAGTGGGGATGGGAACACACCCTGCACCAACACTTCGGGCAACGTGCCCAAACCCAGTCCTTTGTTTATTGAGGGAGACAGCAGGCTCTGTGGAGCCAGGGCTTCCTTTCCCCACATCAGATTTTGGGGAACTTATTTTCAGAAGCATGAACCACATCGAGACGGGCGCTCCCCACCTCTCTTCCCCTTCCTATGCATCAGCCTCAAGGGCTAAAGGAAATAGCTCCCCAACAAAAACAAAAGGCAGCAAGAGGGGATTGTTAACTGCTCTCTTCCCTGGTCTGGCCTAGAATGGTCCATCCAGGGACCACTGACGACAGTGGTGAGATGAAAGACTTCAGTCTGGACTGGAGAAAGGACCTCACACACACAGCTACACAAACAGGGAAGAGACCGAAAATCTTCATCAAAACAGGCAGAAGATCAGCCACCAAATCCATGAAACCTATGCTACATTTCAATGCCTTATATGGGAAATGCATATTGTAAAATCCCATTATTAGCTTATTTCCTGTTCAACTGTTCCAGACTTTATTCAGGCTCAGTTCTAGGAAATGTTTCACTCCTAAGTTCAAATTGCTCATGTCTTTCCTCTTCATCAGTCTGAATGTTTTTGCTCAGGATCACAGCTCTGTGTCAGCACCACTTGTAGGAGAACTGGGAGATTTCAAACCAGGCACCTCCCGCAGCACCTGCAAGGGATGCTCAGCCCATAGCCTATATATAACAAAATGATATATTTTACTCCTGTTGTTTTCACCTGCTATTCCTACTCATATCCAGGAAACACCTCCACCATGAATACAAAGCCTGCTCCGAGGCATCCAGGAGAAACTATTTCCTCACCTCACTCCGAGCACCAATGTAAAGACCTACAACAAATTATTTTGCAAAGCCTATGGACCTTATTCCTAAATCCACTAAGCTCATTTTTGTGATCTTACATAGGTTCATCATTTCTCCCCTTCAGGGGATTTCTCTGCTGGCAGAAACCATCTGGCTGGTACAGACAGATCTCAGGAGCTGGTCCCTGTGCCAGCGCTCCAGCTGGAACTGGGAGCTGAGGTTCCAGCCGGGTGGGGAAACTGCCACACTGCTGGAACTGCCAAACTGGAACAGCCACCAAGGGACTTTGTGTCCATGAGGGAAGTCCAGTTGTTCTTCAGCAGCTCTGGGCCTGGGAATTCAGTGTGACAGAGGCTCGTTTGCCTCCCTCTGGTCCCACCTTGGCTCCTCACCGAGCTCTGAGAACACTTCTGCAGCCTACAGAACATCTACTGAGGAAAAGGCACTCTGTGAGGCAGAAAGTCTTCAATGTGATACATCCAAAAATAGGTACAACACGGTGGATATCAATAGCCAAACCAAAATGTGTTGTTTGAGCAAACTTGGAAACTTTTCCTTTTTTTAATAGAAATACAGAGGAAATAACTACCTGCAGTTTCACCCTTTCAAACTCGTTTTAATCTTCTATTTTATTTATAACTTAACAATTGACTGTACAAACAGTGCCCAATAAATTATGTATAGCACTGCACCCTTCTCCAAAATGTTCCACATTTTATTTCTACATCACCTTTTAGTTTTATAAAAAAAACCTCTAAAACTCACAGACTAAAACTTTCAGCTGCCAGTGTAATTAACCCAAAGTCTCTTAGCAGCAACAGCAGATTTACCCCAATACTCTGCAGAATATCAGTGTAAATATTCTAGTATCCCATATGTGATGGGGTGAAATCTTAATCTTATTTCAGTGAAGCCTTAATCTTATTAGACCAAGACTTGGATTTTTAGGGACCTTTGAAGGACACGTCATCAAAAATTATTCTGAAGTTTAATGAACACAGAGACACACAAGGCACTCAAAGTTACGGTGATGTTGATTTACAACTCTAAAGTTCCAAAGTGAAACCAGGGCATGTCTTTCATATAAATGTAAGCAGCCAACAATATCACAACTGTCAGTGAAAACACACCACCATGTTCCTTTTCTGCTGGAGAACTACTGCTCTTAATTGATATGGTTAGGCCAAGATCTCTCACAGCGATTAAAGAGTTGAAGGTTTTGGATGCTCAATTTGAGATTCATTAAACATCCTCAGATCTCCAATGATATGGATCAGCAGGCAGCCTCAAAGTTTCTCAGCCTACAACGCAGCCAAGAACTGGGCCTTTCAGAATGGCACCAAATAAAACCACCCTTCTGGAAATTATCACCTTCCAAAGTACCAAATGCTTAAGATCCCTGCAGGAAATCTGGCTTTTGATTCAGTTCAGGCTAAGTGTAGAATGGGTTTGAAAATTTTTATTCCCTCTATCTTCAGCGTTTGAAATAAACGCAAAAATATCACAAGGATCAATATCCCAAAATACTTCAAAATTTTGAAGTATTTACTCCTGAACCGAGCCAAAATCTGAAAATGCAAAAAACCAGACCTATTTTCCATCCTCCCAATGAAGGTCTGATGCTGGCATATTCAGTCCAAGCCATGTGTTCCTGGGCCTGTACTATGTAGAGAAAACAAGCTTTAAATACTGAGTAAGTTGAGTAAGTGGTGCTTGCTAAAGGCATAAACAATACAGCCAAGGCCAAAAATATGGTCTGTTGTTTTTCCCTGTACCACGCACTTGTTTATAAGACATCCAAAATCATTCTCTGGCCACTACAGCAAAAAACAGCCCTTACAAACAGTGCTGCAACCATCCCATCACTAAGCAGAGACTGTAACTACAGCTCTGCAAAAGTAGGTGTATTTCTAGTGTTTGAAGGGCTGTTTCTAGGGGTTGAAGTGAATTAGTGCCAAACACAGGCAAACACATTCCTAACAACAAAATTTTTTTTCAAGCACAAGCAGGTTTAATTCTAGCACCAACAGAAAGCCAGAAAATCAGTAGTTAAGTCTTCAAGCGTTGAACTATCATGATTTCATCTTCTGTCTGAGCTGCAGCACCAAGAACACAGCAGCCTCTGTCTCCTGCCCCTGCACTGTTGACACCGACCGTGCTCGCAATGCTGTGTGCTCAACTGATATGGAAATGGTTTGATTTTTCGCCAGGATTTTTATGATTGTGCTGTAAATGAGAACTGCTCAGAGAGATTTCTTTATTTTGTTGACCGTGTATCATTTGCCCTCTTTCCAGATGACTTATTCAGGTGACGGATGAAGAAAATAGGGCACCAGTCCTGGTATTTAAGCTGTTGTTTCATGAGGCTGCAAGCAAAAGAGCTGCACTGCACCCAGCGTGTCCCAGCTTCAGCATCAGCACGTGAAGGGCCCTTTTTCACTCTCTCCAAAGACAAAGATTTTGACAGGCTTTGCAATTTTTTTAAGACCTTCCCCACCTCCACCCAGAGGATCTATATCTGGTTGCTCGTGGCTCTTGGGAGCCAAGCACTTGTTCCAATCAGGGGCAATTTTTTGGCTTGGAAGTGTAGTTGCAGGTGGGACTGTTATGTACCCAAATATCCATGTTTAGATCCACAGGGGGACACTAGCAGGACACCACTAAGGTTTTCCAGGGGCATTGCTGCACCTTGAATTCTTTGCAACCTTTTGATAGTATCACTCAAAATCAAATCACAAGAAAAGATTGTGAGCAGCAGAGAACATACAGGGAGCAGTGAACTAACCCAGCAAAGTGAAACCAAGAAATGCGTTTAGACACGAAATCTCTATCTATTCAATCAAAAAATACCAGCTGTCTGCTTAGGGAATATCAAAACTTAGAAGACTTTTATTAAAAGGTCAAACATATCAAAGGCTTGCAGCAAGTTTTAACACATGAAGTGTCTTCCATGAGTGTACATGGAATTGCAAACAACTGCAATCAGATATGGAATCACAGGGGCTGATCCTCTGCTGTCTGGCATCTCTGATGACTCCTGGCCACCTGGCCAGGTTGAGCCATTTCCTTTCTGATGCCAAGAAGGCAAACTGCACTCAAACCAATGAGACTGCAGCTATTTAGACCAGAAAAGGATCTATCACGGTGATTGCAGAATAAATATAATGAAAGACTTTGCTGGCTTAATTCAGTAGCATTTTATGGACCCCATTTGCCAAGAAGCAAATGCCTGCACTAAGAGGAAGCCAGTGGAGAAGGCAGGGCCAAGGGGTTTTCTTTCTCACGAGAAAAAGTGAGTGATAAAAATAAATCATCTCATCTGCTTTTACACCGAGGCCTCTTGGAGTCGACGTAGAATAGGAGATAGAAAAAAAAAATGATGTGCACTGTGGGTAATATAGCACTGGCAATAGGGAACTGAGAAGAAGCTTGTTAAAACAAAACGAGAGAAAGAGAATTCCAAGCACTTTCAGAACCAGACCATGGCAATGGCCAAAATAGGGAAACTATGTAAGACAATTTATCAGTTTCACAATCAGATTTCTTTCCAGCCCTTGCTGTGCTGAATGCATTGCAGGGAAGGAAAAATGGAAGAGACAAAATGTATACGTGTTAGGCAAAAATGGAAAATCCTCACTGTACCTGCAGGTTATAATTTGTCAGGAGTTCAATCAGTACAATTTCGTTGTGCAGGCAGCCTCAGAAAGCCTTCAATGTTTGTGCTATGCAGTTTCTTCTTTTGCTATCTCTCCAGCAAAACAAAGCCAGCCCTGTGTTGTTGAGGACAGCTTTAAAAGATATGGAGCTGTTCTGGCATAATTCAACAAAAGGCACGCAACATTTTCTCGGAATGAGGCTGCCCTAGCAGCAAGATTCAAGTATTTTAAACCTTTCCTACTTACATACCTTTAAAGTTTAGTAAACAGAGTTGATAGCAACTCCACCTCCCTTTAGCTGTAGCTTTGGGTACTATCAGGGATGGGGGGGTAGGAGGTGGGGTTGTGGGGGGGTTTTCTTATGTACTTCTGAGATTTTCTTATGATTCATTTCCTGAAAAGACAACATCTTTCTAGCAATTGTTCTAACAACAGCTCCTCCTGCTCTGCAAAGGATGAAGAGCACAAAATTTAAACCAGACTGGCTTCAATAAACATCTGTATAGTGAGGGAATAAACACAGTGCTTTACCACTGAATAAATTGCAAGGGTCCCTGCTATGTGTAGAGCACAAGGCTCCAATCCATACTCCTTGTTCCTAGGAATGTTGCAAGTCCTTGCTAATGTACAATACTGGAACCACCAGGAACCATTACTGTGATTTACTGACTACTGAGAATAAAAGCATTGCAACCAGGTAAAAGAAAAAGTTCCTTTTTAGAGGTGTTTTAAATTAACAGCCCCGAGGTTACAATTGCTATAATCAAATATGTGGTGTGCCAGCCATGTGCCTAAGAAAGAGTCAGTACTGAAGCCTTAACAAAAACATTACCCATCTGCTTCTGTTAATTTCTTTTCCTGTCAGGGCAGCAACAAATTAATTATAGCAGCATCCAAAGTTATTAACAATTTAGAATATTTAATTACTTCGTTATAATGGCTGATGATTAGTTGTTATTACAATTAAGACATGCATTGATTTTACCATAATGATCATATAAATTGGACATGAGAGAACACTGTGAATGGCAGGTTAACACTAAAGCCCATGTCTAATTCCATAACATGTATTAAGTCACAGGTCCACATAACCAACAGACACATGAAACAGAAAAAAATAAAAATTTATCATCTTCTATTTCTGTGAAGTATTTCCATTTTTACTGTTTTATGAAGTCCCTTTATAGGTTCATTTATTATTACACTCAATGAACAGAGTACAGCTTTATGGGCAGAGCATCAATTCATTTTACAGGCTCTGTACATCTACGTGCCAATGGGTCACATCATCTTCCACATGTTAACAGCAGCTTCCAGAGAGACTTTCTGCAGGGATCCTCATCTGGAAAGCTGTCTGCCATGGACTACTGCAATAAGAGGTTAAAAAAAGGGGGCAAATGATGTGACTCAGGGACAGGCCCCAAGCCCACACCCTGCTTTGGCCTCTTTTCCTCTCACCCATCCCTCAGAAGCATCACTTCATTGAAGTCATGCTGCCAAGCCTTGCTTGTACCACACTTGTCCAAGAGGAAGGGCTTGGTGGAAATATAACTCAGGTCCACCTAACCTTTCCCAGAGCTGAGGGAGGACCCGTGGTTCCTTCAGCTAGCCCCAGTTCCAAGCCCATCACCATTTGCCCAAGAAGCCCTGTGGCAGAGCAGGCATTGGGTGCTGGGAGGCAGAGGAGGAATGCTGCACAACGTGGATGCTCAGCCCCATCCCACGTGGTGCCCAAAGCCAGGCTCAGGCACAGGACACCCCTTGGAGCAGCCCCAGCTCCCCAGAGTCCTTCACAGTAGACCACTTCCATAGGTTTCAGTGATCTGCAGTTCAAGGAGAACTGCAGGCTGGGCTGTATCTCCAGGACTGTAGCCAGCAGGTTGAAATTGATTATCTCCCTTGTTCAGCCCCTCTTGGACAGTCTGGAGTACCATGGCCAGTTTGGGGCTCCCCCACACCAGAAAGACACTGACGAACTGGAGCAAGCCCACAGTGGCCAGCAAAATGGTCCAGGGCCTGCAGCATAGAGCAGATGAAGAGAAGGGGAAGAACTGTGTTTGGTCTCCTCTGAAAACAGGATCAGGGAGATCTCATTGCTGTGAAGACAACAGACACAACCGGGAACAGAGGGAATTACCACCTGATCGAGAGGGGGAAAAGAAATCCCCGTGAGGGTGGTCAGACCCTGAAGAGGGGCCCAGGGAAGGGGATTGTTTCCAGACTGGGCAAGGCTGTGGGTGAGAGCAGCCAGCTCAGTGCAGCCTGGCTTTGAGCAGGAGCTGGGAGCAGGGACGTCTGGAAGCCCCGTCCACCTGCCGGGAGCCCAGGGCTTGGCACGGAGCTGCTCCCAGTGGGAGGGATGAGGTGGTCCCAGCCCCGGCCGCAGACACGGGGGAGGCAGGGGAGCCTGAGTCAGAGGCCAGCTGGAGCAAATCCCATGCATAATGCACGGAAAATATGCTCTCTGTGCACTGGTGGAGGAATATCTGCCCTTCTGCGTGAATAATCGCAAAGAGGCTGGGTCCCAACTTCCCATCACTAACACCACTGCTCACCAACAAAGTCTGTGCATAGCAGGAGGCCTTGAGTAGGAACTGGGCAACACGGCTTTTCTTGGGGAAAAAAAACCGGTTTGCTGAAACAGAATATTCCTGTCGAAAATGGCTGATGTAATTTCCCATTTTAAATGTTTCAAAAGTTTCGAAACTGTCTAATTGTCCTACTGTGATAACTCCAGAGGATCTACTTTTCACAATGAAATTACTTCAAAATAACATTTCTCAGCGAAAAGCTAAAATCAAAAGAAGGCATTGTTGAAGATGCTATTTCAGTCGAACATAATCACATTTGTTCTCCTGTTTTCTGTGTGTGAGCATTCTCAAGATTTCATCTTGGAACTAGTATTCAAGATGAGGGGTAAATTTAAATGCCAAAACAAAAACAAACAAGCGAAAACAAAAGCCCCGTGGAGCTTGGGTCAATAAAATACACTTTCTAGTTGATAAAATGTACAAATATATACACACAGGTATGGAGGAACACAAATACTAAACTGCACAGGCTTCTTTCTGGTTTAGTAGGTACAGTACAGTGCTTAGGAACTCTTTCCTTAGCCTGCAGGTACTGGATCCAATGCAAAGACAGAGACATCTATGGAAATTATACACTGTTAAAACACAGCATTGCTGCAAGCACACTCTGCTGAAACTTTTATCTTGAGAAGTCCCCAAATGCATCATTATTTGAAGCAGAAAAGGCCGCTGTAACAAAGCCAAAGGTGTTATTTGTATGCATGGGCAGCACAGAAGTGACCCAGGAAAGGCTCAGCACAGCAAACCATGAACTTCAGACCATGTGGGCCAATTCATGCCTGGTGTCACTGAAATGAGATTGATGTATTTGAGCTGACTAAACACAAGAATGGCCCTTTAAATCGCACACAAGTATATGAGTTTTCTTTTTCCCCACAATTAATTACTTTCTCAAAATTCTGGAAAAGCAATGGAGGATACCACGCCGAAAAAATAAGTATTTTAACTTTAGACTTGAACGAATAAGTGTTTTAACTTAGTAACTGAAAGAAAATTGCTGCTGGTTGGACTGAAACACACCACCACAAGAATCATCATCCCCAAAACAAGGCCCTGTTGTTGCTAATATGAAGCAAATTCCACCAGTGATAAA
This sequence comes from Nicator chloris, assembly GCA_013400495.1. Taxonomy (NCBI): domain Eukaryota; kingdom Metazoa; phylum Chordata; class Aves; order Passeriformes; family Pycnonotidae; genus Nicator; species Nicator chloris. Next base: position 955,803 of record WAAE01153461.1, read on the forward strand.
GGGCAACCACAACAAAGTCCCCGTATTTGAACAATTTATTTCCTTCTGGTACTTTTAGATCCCTTCACTCTTTAATTTCAAGCTCCCTCTTCTGGACTATCCCACTGAAGCTGGAGAGTCAGTGTGCACTCCTCATCCTTACTTCAGGAACCAGGTAATACAGCTGAGGGAGCCCTTGGCAAGTGGCACTGACAGAGGTGATCACTGTGGCCCAATCTCGTGGTTACTGAAGGGATCTGAAAACATAACAGAGATTTCAAGAGCTGCCAGAGGGCTGCAATTGGAAATGCACTGTTATGTGACCTCTTGGAGTAGATGATGGTGGAGATGTCCCTCAGCACAGGTACATGGAACATATCCCTGAGGACACCCTCCTATAGGGATGTAGGACATTATTTTCAATAAGTAACAAATGGTATTTCACAGGTACGTAAGTAACTATGAACAAAACCATGCTATGCACATTAGTTCACATTCTGCAGTGAAGAGAAACATCTCCCCCCACAACAGGAATAGATTTTTTTGTTTTGCCTTTAATACCGAGGAGATTATTTCATGAAAATGAAGCTTTATATATATTTTTTTATTATTATTTTATTTTAATTTTTTTTACATTTTCTCACATCCCTATGATTAGAAAATTGTTGCCAGAGAAAGTTTTATTCTAATAATTCACCCAATTTTTCTATTCAGAGCATGGTTACACACAGACTGTTGTGGTTGCGGAACTTGGAGATGAACATGATATTAATTATTTACTTTTTTTCCTCCATTCTGTGAATGAATCACTTTTAACAGTTTTCTATAAATATAAGAAAATTAAATTGTATTTGATAATTACAATTGTTCCTTCGAATCATATACTTACTGCTCCCACACACACTATTTTTATGACTATAGCTTGTGCACCTTGAGTGCCACAAGACAGCACCTCTGCCTGGCAAATGTATCACCACAAAAATAGGTAAGAACTATTAGGTATTAGGCTAAAACCTTTACACTTCCACACCTGGTGGTCCTTGCCATGAACATAAAATCAGAATACTGCAAGGATGCTAAAGATGTTAAAGAATAACACAGTGCTAAAGAAGGACAAGATGCTCAATACGAGTGCAGTGTGAGGGGGTTTGTTCACACACAGTGATTTAGTACATCAGGAAATTCCTTGGGCAATTCTGCTAATATCAATATGTGAGGCCACTGGAATAGCTCAGGAGCAGTGAGAGAGCAAAGCCAAGCTCTGCAGAGTTGTAGCTCTGAGTTCCTGGGTGCCTGCTGCCAGTCAGGAACGTGTGCTGCAACTCATCCCAGGCTGTTTGACACGCGTCTCCCCTGGCTGACAAGCTCAGAGCACACGGCTGCAGCCATCTCCCACATCTTGCTTAATTAATTTCCATCCCTGTGGTGTGCTCCCACACCTGCAGATATCAACCAGCTGCCTATAATAAAAACATTTTAACCTGTGTTAGCGGATAGGATTCAATTCAGTTTATAATTGGATGGGTAAATGAAATCATTATAAAATAGCTGATAAAGGTTCTCTGGAATGAGTCAGAATGGTTTTTTAAAAGCGTGTAAATCTAGTGCTAAAGAGCTGATGAATAAAATTCACATCTAACGCAAAACCACATGTCCACATGCACTTGCTTTTCTATTTGCATATCTATTATAGCTTACAGACGTGCAAACTCATACACCCACACATTTTCCTTATGTTTTGCTTAAGTTCATCATTACTCCCCTTCATCTCTGATTCACAGCATTTCTGAGATAGAATCTTCTACAATAAAACGAGCTGGAGATAAAATTTCCCCAGACAACAAATCCTTCTTTTGTAGGAGTTCTTAGTGAACTATCGCAATTAAGCAGTTTCATTTTTTACAGCTCCACTATAATCCAAAGAAGGAGAAAATAGAGATCGATTAGATCAGACGAAACATGCATGTTTTCTTAAGTGGTCTGTGTTTGCAGGGCTCCGAAGGAAAAGGAGCTTTTTAAGCCTGAAAAGCTTAAATCTGTAGAGGCACCAACACAGACCTAAGGGCACGCTTTCTTCATACCTATGGAAATAAATTCAGATGCTGTTACATTGCTTCATCCCATCTTTCTTATTAATTTTCTTTCACTAACCACTGAAATGTACATCAAAGACATCTTGAAGAGTCCCAGTGATATCCCTGGCAGCAACACCTGCTCCTTCCAACCTCCCAGCACCCGTTCCCCAGCAGTTCAGGGTGTTTTTAAAACCTGCCCAGCAGCCTCTGCACTCACCTCTTCCTTCGGCATTCTGCCACAAACATTACAAACATCACGAGTGCCCAGTGTTCAATTCTGCAGTGTAACGAGCACCAGCCTACTTTTATCTCTCCACAGTGATAGCAGATCTGGAAATCTCAGCTATGCTGGGCTTTCATTAGCATAGCTGGGATGGGAGAGGGGAAAAAGCAGTATATGCCTTCCTGCATATCTGCAGCACATTTTTTAAATGCCTGGTTGAAAGGGGACATGAAGAATTCACTGGGCAGGCTGGTGGGTCAGTGTTAACCCAGACCTTTGTGGTCACTCTTAGTCCAAACCTTCAAACGCCTTTGCTTGGCTCCTCTAATTCCGTGTTTGCTTTCACACTGGTATAGTTTTGAAGCAATTTCTCAGCAGAAAGAATTATATTTTAGGGCATTAAATAAACCAGGACAAACCCAGCCCCGAAACAAATTGCAAAAAAACCCTACAGGAGTACATTATCACACCACTCATGTTGCTTCCTCCCAACTAAATAACCCTCCCAGCTTACAGATTTCCGTTTAATTTGGCCTCTGGCATGACAGAAAGGAATTTTTTGCCCATTTACACAGCTTTATGAATCAAAAGTTGACAACAGTGAGCAGCTCCTCAGTCTGACTTGGAGGCATGCACCAAAAACCAGCCAAGTGCTGTACTTGCTCTATCAGGCCTCCTGCACAACCCAGCTGTGCTGTGGCCTGTAGCACACACATCCCCCTCGAAGACTTGGTGTATCAGCAGCTATAATTGCTCTGAATCTTGAATCCTGGCTGTGTTTGCTGCTGTGAACTGCTCCAACACCAGCACCTTAAAACACCCTTAAAATACCCTTAAAATACCCTTAAAACACCCTTAAAATACTTAAATTACTCTGCCTGTAAGCTGAGAACTGATTGAGGTTAGGTTTAAAAAATAGTTTAAAAATATTTTTCTGTTTAAGGAACATACCTTCACTGGTTTGAATAGATTTTTTTAATGTAGGGCAAGCAGGCTTTATCTCTGTCGATATGAAATTCCAAAATACAATAAAGAAACGAAGCAGAAATTTCTATACTAAAGCCCACTTAAAAATAAATCCAATTAAAGGGAATAAATAGGACAAGAGAACAACTAATTCCTTGTCTTTGCTTCTCTTCAAGGAATATTCATATAAATCCCTGGTCTGACATTGATGCTGTTTCATGTGACAGGGATCAGAATTCTCCATAGCACAATGTTTTTAAACTATTTACTGCAGCAGCACCTTTATAACGAATAATAGAAACCTCTCTACATGCACAGAACATTTTCTATAGGCTCACAAAGGGTTTAACCCTGCAAGCTTTTATCCATGTGAACAGTCAGCACTCAGAGTTGGAATAAAAGGAGTAATTTAATGAAAAGGTGGTGGTAGAATCAGGGATTTGGAGCGAGAATGTTCTGGGATGAACACCTCTCTTATCTGTGCTGGTGAAGTGGTTTGTAATCACGAGCATTATATGTGTGCTTTGTGGTGCAGTAATAATCATAACAAGGAAAATCTTGAGCTTGGTGCCTGAATTAAGTAACTGCCCTGGAGCCTTCAGACTGCTTTATTTTAATGAGAGGATTTGGCAACACATGGACCAAATCACAGCCTTCTTTACCTGTTCCTGTGGCCAGAGGAGGTGGGAAGAGGTCATAAGCACTTAGACACCACTTTGAATCTCACTTTTATGGGGAGGACATGAGGAGGGACCCCAGGCACACCTGAATGGCTCATGGTAACATTTATATGCAATGCTCCTGCCTAAATATCCAGGCACAAAGGGGCAATGCCTGCACGTGCTGAGGGACGACAGCCCAGAGAGATCCAGAGAGCAACACTCCTTTGGGACACTTCAGTGTGAGTCTAGACTGAGATGTTACCAGACCAAATCAAATGCAATCAAAAAGGAAAACTTTAATAAGGACACTGCAGACAAATTTCACTCGGTGAGGGTCAAAAGAGAGGGGAGGTGGAAGGCGGCAAAAAGCGCGTCTTAAATGGAGGAGATAAAGATGGCAGGAGATAAAACGGTCAGACTAGGTGGTCTAAAGGTCCCTGTTAGCCCTAAACTCAGTGACAGACACAGAAAAGCAAACACTTGATCTCAGAAAGATTTGCTCATACAAAGAATGTCTTGAAAAACTCCCAGAAAAGAAGCAGCAATCAAAGCAATGCTCAGACCCTGGTAGTAGGTAAATACGTGATGAACCACACAGATATACACGGCTGCCACGGGCCACATCCCTCCCCATGGGAAACAGCAACTTGCACTCACATTCCTGAGATTCTCCTCAAAAAACCCTCTCTGCAACACTTCAACGGGAATATCAGAGGTTATTATAAAAACCTTACAGGAATAAGCAACTGAAAAATAAACTACTAATGTGCTATAGGATTGGTAACACTGAGTTGACTTTAATAAATAGACTAATACATGCAAAGGTCACTAAAATATTTATATTAATGATGGAGTTGAACACTAAGCAGATATTGACTTCTGTTAAGGTGAACCTCAAGATTTATTGGCTTAAGAGGTAAACATTGACTGAGATAAATCCAAGGTCAATATTTACTACAAAGAACAATAAATCTTGGTGGCCCATGAAACATGAAATAAATAAATATATAAGTATATATACATTCATAGACACAAGCATATCTACAGATATTTACACAAATAACCATCAACTTCATCTTTTACAGCTTGTTCTCTTAATTATGCCAGAGAGAACCAATGAACAATTATGAAACAGTGCTAAGTGGCATTTGTGTATGTTTACACTGGTGATATCTTAGGGTGACATTTCTGCTTCTCCAAGTGACTCCTTTGCCCACTGAGCCAGGTGAAAGCTTTCTCAGTCACAAAGGGAAGTCAAACTAGGTGCCCTATTTCCACCTTAGCTTGAGAACCCTTGCTTGCAACTCAAGAAGCAGAGTTACATGCAGCAAAGCAGTCTGAATAATTATCAAGCTCTGGACTTATCAGCCAGAGAGATTTCTGATGGAGCACTTCTGAATTCAGTGTACCTCCACCTAAGGTCAAGTTTCTTCCCACGCGGGACAAGCACAGGAGGGGAACACGTGGATATTCTGCAAGTGTTTTAACAGAGGCACTTTTACTGGAGTTGTGGTCAATTTTGTATAAGCTCAGAACAAAGATGTATCAATCAAACTGAGCAAAATAAATAAATAAGAGCATTGGATGACTTTCAGAGTTATAGGTTTTTTTCCTTGAACTAGAAAAGCAAATAAATTTAACAGGGGTGCTGACAAAAGTAGACCTTCTTCCTCCAAACATTATACAAGATCTGAGCCAAAAGGAAACAGATGACTTTGTGTGTTTGTAGGAAGTGATTAGAGAAGATAGAACTTAATTTATTAAGATGGGAGATGGTGATTCTTTTGTTGACTTTTCAGGTCAAGTGTTAAAACCTCCTGCACATAAGGCAGTAGACACACTACCACTGAGCCTTAGCGGGTCAGGGGAGCGGGCTTTTTGATACTCGGGGTTTTTCTTGTTCTTTGAACAACTGTTTTGGAAAGCCAAGTGAGAGAAATATGCAATCCTTGCCTAGGCTTCCTGGTGGCCTCTTCTCTGCCCACTGCACCAGTCTGGGCAGCTGGAAGCTGGTCTGGGCCAACCTACACCTAAAGTCTCAATGCTGGGCACTGCCCAAAGCCAACAGCAACAGCTTCCACAAGACTTCTGAAGGGATGACAGAGCTGGCTGAAAAGAATGTAGAAAAAAAGAAATAAAGGAGAAAAGAACAAAATAAAAACAAAAAAAAAAAGGAAGAAAAGACAGAAGAAAGTGTTTGAAAAGAAGTATTTCATTTCTCTACCAGCCTGACAAGTCTCAGGGAAGAATGTGGTGCTGCACAGGCAGCGCTGGCCACTGGATTTGCAGGAAGGAAGAGCAATTAGAAGTGCTGGGCAGGAAAAGGCCTGTTAGCACTCTTACCTTTAACTTAATCTTTAATCTCCTCCTATGCCTCCAACTTGTCACCACAGGCATTAATCACCTTGCAGGTCTTATAGCCAGCTCAGGCTCATTTATATTATTTGTTTTAATGGCTTCTCTCATGCCATCGGTGTTCAGCAGTGAGTGGATGGCTCTGCCCTTGTTTCCTGCTGGCTGTTTTAGTCCTTCAAAGCCATGTGGTTTATTTTCACACAGGTTTCCTAAGGCACAGCCACAGGTTTCAGTGATCATATCACAGTTGACCTCTGCAGACAGTATTCCAACATAATCCATGAAATATTATTGCTCCGAATATTTTAGAAGCCTCTGAACTCTCATTAACATGAAAATTTTGCATTTCACTGAATTTTATTAATGTTCTTAGTAATTCAAGGAATGGCAGAACGGCTGCACTCTTAAGGATTTATTTCTTAGCTTGCAAAGAAAGGAAAAGCCATTTTCAACTACAGCAAAATTGGAACATGAAAAATAATAAACGGACAAGCAAAAGACAAAATGTCTTTGCACTCTGTCTTCTAAATCCAGATGAGATCTCGGGCTAAGTGTTCTCTCGACAGACAGAATCACTATATAAAACTTATAGCCAAGATTTTTTAAATTAGAAGCCAAAAATCCACATTTATGGGTTTTCAGAAGAACTGATAATTTCAGAATAGTCCTGTTCAGGAAAAATGCAATGCCAAAATAGGCTCAATTAGTTAAGCACAACCTTGAAATGTTCAGCAAAAGGACTGCTGTCTCCTTTGAGTAGAATCTGTGTCCAGAACAGGGAGATTTTGTTTCTTGCAAACTATTTATCCCTCTGAGGATGCTCTAAAGGGGGCTTTCAGTGAATGGTGACACCAATCACAATATTCAGAATATTTACATTTAATGTCATTTTCTCTTTAAAGTGGTGCCAAAAAGTTCCCTTAAAAATTGAGTTCTAAAAGCTACTGTGAAGATCCAACTACGAATTCTTAATGTAATACCATATATATTTTATATGGTGAACTCATTTATATGCCAAAACACTTTATATGGTAATTATTTCACAGCATGCAAAATTATGAGGAAATAACGAGGAAAGTTTTGGAAGAGATTTTAAGAGAAGTAGTGACTCAGTGACCTGCTGGGGGAAAAATGGAAAAGCATAAACCCCTTTCAGTTTCATTTGTTTTAATTAGAAATAGAGATTTCTAAAAAATGCTGTGTATTCCACTAGGATTGTGAGGGGGAGACAGCCTAGTTGTTAATTTTCATGCGGTTGAAAACTAAATTTGCCAGACATCCCACAATCTGAAATTCTCATCGTGAAAGGCTCAGGAAGGTATATTTTTCCTGATGTGAAATCAGGACTGCAGCACAAATGTCTGACCTTTTTTTAATCAACTCAGAAAAGACTGCATTAAAAGGCACTTTGTTCATCATCTTTGATGTCTGTACATGGATGTCACCTCAAGGTAACCTGGGCAGCTGTAGATTCACCATTAGTCCAACCTCGGTCATGCAAGGTTTGAAAACAAATTTTTAAGTCAGGAATAATGAAAGTCAGAGAGGTAATTGGAAAATGAGGCACATTGGAATATCTGCTTTCTCCCTTTATTTGATAACTGATATTCTGCAGAAAATAAATCAATCTCAGTTCTAAGAGGCAAGCTGCTGGTTAAAATGGGAAAGTTGATTAGGAAGAAGAACCGTAATGTTGTTTAAGGCAATAATTTAAGGTAGATTAACAACAGTTGATATTGGAAGTGGAAGAACAAACCCAGAGGTCATTTTATTAAGGATATTTCAAGGCCCAGTCCTGACAGGTGGAGATGCTGTGTTCAGATGGATTGCACAGAGGATGCTTTTGATGACTGAAGTAATAAAATTGGAATGAAATTCAGTAATCTAACATGAAAGGCCATGCATGTTGGAGTTACAGCAACAATTTCTATTTTAATCTGAATTCATTAAACCACTGGGGAACTGCAAGCCACCCTTTTTACCCTTGGCTGGGAAGAAGGCAAACCCACCCTGCATTAGTACAAACTGGGTCACTTTCAAGTGAGCAAGGAAGTGTTAATGCCATTGCAAAAAGCAGTTCTGTAAATTATTTCACTTCAGTAGTGGGCACAATTCTCATCAACCACGTGCAAAAGAAAGAGAGAAACAGGATGCATTGATTCAAAAGAGATGCAGAAAAAGGTATTCTGGGGTGATAAGGGTAATGAAGAGCCTATCTTTTTTGAAAGAAGAAAAGAGAATGAATCATTTAGTGCAGTAAAATAAGTAAAGAACAGATATCATTTTAATTTATAAGTACATAGGGATGAAAGGCAAGGGTTAGGCTGAACAACAGAGTTGAAAAGAAGTTATTTTAACTGATGGGCAATAAGACCATGAAAAATCAACACATATAAACATTTAGGCTGAAACTGAGATGCTCTCTTGCCATGGGAGAAGTAATGTGTAGCAGCTTTCCAACAACTGTAGCCCAATAAACAGGAGAAAACAAAAACATCTTCATTTAGGTTATATGAGGGATCATATGACTGGGTTTTCACACAGTTATCAGATGGCTGAACTCAGTGACTCAAGAGAGCCCTTTCAGATTGTATTTGCAAGGACAAGCAAAAAGATGTTTCCTAGCAGGGCAACGAAGAGTAAAACAAGTGCAGGATCACTGTGGGAGAAAACACACTGATTCCTGACAGCCCATTCTTGTAACCGAGACAAAATAGCTGGGAACCTCATCAGATTTGTTCCTCTCAACTTTTTAAAAGATGAGAGGCAGTGCCAAACACTCCAAACAATAACGTCTTGCCTTTATAAACAACCTTTAGTATCACTGGATATAAACCAGAGCCTTGGACATCTGCTGAGCATGCCTATTGGATTGGCACCAGAGCTCTCCCCCTGGCTCGCACGGAAGGTGACGGGGTCAGGAATGAGACATCTCGTTCTCCAAAAACAATCTCCCAGTTCTGCCACTGGTGGCTCTCAGAATCCACCTCCTGTGCAGCCTGTCTAAATCTGCCTTCTTTTGGAGTTTTTCGGGCATCCTCGAGATTCCAGTTAGAGCCGGAGGATCCGTCTCAGTGCTGAGCAGAATGAGGGACTCTCAGGAGCTGTGTGGAGTTCAGGCTCTTGGCACAGCCATGGGTAATGCTCTGTGCCCTGGTACATACTGGGAACAGATTGTCTGAGTCTGCCGAAGGAATTTCATTGTTAAAGATGGAGCTTGGGACTGCCTTTCTTGCTGTTCCCCCAAACATCCTTCTTCAGCCTTTAATGTCTCTCCTAATAAACGTTATTTTTACACTGCTCTAGTCCTCTTCCTATTTTGCACATTCCCACCAGAGATATAGACAGCCTTTATCCAGACAAACATGCTGGATAGACAGGGGATGATTGGAAAAGATCAGTACCAGTGGGACAGCAAGAAAAAAAGTGTCATCCCCAAATAATGCCATCATTCCCATAACTTCTGAATTTCCCCTCTACTCTTCCACCCTTGCCAGGAGACAACCCAACGTGGCACAGCCCAGCATCATGCTGGATGAAATGCAGAACAAACCAGTGCCACTTGCCATAAAGTGTTTCTTCAGCTTCAACTAATGGGATGATTAAACCAAAACAGAGCTGCAGATGAACACAGCAACTGGTAAAAGCACTGGGTGATTCAACCAAGCCCAGAGGGAAGGCAGATGTTTGGGTACTGGAATAAGCAGTGTGAGATCATTAACACCCAGCTGATGGATCACAAGAAAGGCAAAGGAAATCTCTGAGGTCTCCTGTTTCTTCCTTTCACCGGCCTGAAGGCCGGACAGAAATACGGGCATGTGTGAGGGAGTGTGAGCTATTTTAACAAAAACATTTCACCCATCCCTAAATATGGTCACAAGATTTTAGATACTTGGCTTACTTTTAAACAGTAAGATTCTGAATTATCTCCAACTGTGTAGGCTGTAAAAGAAAATGCATAAACCAGCAATCCTGCAAACTCCCTAGAAACGTGTTCCCTGCCAGTTTTTTCTCTGTAGCTGTTATATTAATCAGTGTCTTAAGGAATTAGAATGCCCTGTGATTATATCTCTTTCAAAGCTAATAAGCAATGCTTTGCAATTAACTTCAACTCACTCTCCTTAATGTCATTATCTATCATCTAGAGCTTTTGAAACACACCAGAGAAAAATGCCAGAATTACAGTTCCAAGTATAAGGGCTGCACTTTCCTTCCAGTGAACAGCAAACACCAATATTTCAGTGGCATCTTGGTTACTCTCCTAAGATTTCTAACCCAAATGGAAAAAATGTGAAAAGATCAGCTGTTCTCAAAAATACTGCCAGAAAAACATATTCAGGGGATTTTGCCTGAATCAGAACTCAAATCATTTTCCATGATCTGGCCCTGAACCAAAACTCAAGAGATCAGACTTCAGGCTTCAGTTTTACATCTTACCAGATAATCACATACAAGTTCATCCTTCAAAGCAACTTAGATGCACAAGTGTGTGAGTGTGAACGTACACACAGCAAGTGTGACACTGGGCTGTAGTCAATGGATTTTATTTCTGTACTTGTAAATTTATATAGTCTCATAGAAACACCTCTCCTCATCTGCCAAGATGAAAGACTTATATATATGGCATGAATGGTGTAAGGTATTATCAACATAAATTTGGAAGAGGCAAGTTATTTATAAACAGGCTTTGCAGTGTCAGATTTTAATTGACGAATGTTGATAAAAATGGAATTTATATTTCCTTTCAAGACTAACGGGCTAGAATTATTTTTTTTTTTTCTGAAATTGAACAGATGCCAGAAATAAATCAGAAATTGCGAAGTGGAAGAGAGCTGTGAGGCAGCGCACCGAGGGCCGGGAGGAGAAGAAAAGTGGAAAATTACCAGAATGTAAACCCTATGGATTTAAGAGAAAAAGAAAGAGTGACACTACCGTGAATTCCATGGGAATAGAGATAGGAAGAGAATAAAAGTTGACCAGAAATTGTAATCAGTATTGTGAGTCAGGAACTAAGAGCGTTGTCTGAGTTAAACCCTGAGTTTTCAATAAAAATAGCTGCAATATCCTATCAGCACCACATCCTCAAGTGCAGTAGATGGATTTTGTTCAAGCAACACACAGAGCAAACACGGGTGAGTCTTCTCTTATCTCTCATTTGCATTTCAGAAAAGAAAACTGTTATAAAGATGCTTTAATATATGATTTTTAATTATGCTGATTTTTCATGCCTCTGTGACTGGAAAGCTGGGTCACTACCAAGAGGCTGAATCTGGGAGCAACGAACTAAAAAAACACCAAGAAAACTAAAAGGAAAGATGGAAATTTTCAAAAATAACTGTTAGGAAAATTTCTGGGTTTAAAATCATAGACTTGAAACCTATGCAAGGGATGGGAAAACATTAATTCAATCACATTAGAAATCTACCTGACTTTAGTCTAGTAGATTTAGTCTAACTTCTAGTAGCTATGAAAGACAGCCAAGTTTAAACAACTCCCAGAATTTGTAAAAGCTAATTAGCAATTTTCTGATTTAGTTTCACAAAAGAGCTATCCAATAGCACAATTTAATTCTCTCCTACCAACATTTTCTGTTGTTTTGCTCCTGGTCGACAGCTCCTTTACTTTGGCCGCCAATTTAATACCAATTAATCCTCCTTCCTGTAGCAGCTCCCACTGACGTCCACGGAGCTCCTCCAGTTTATAAAAGCTTGTTTGCAGAGATCAACTTTCGGGATCAGATACTCACTTTGTAATTTTATTCATCAGCCACAATAGCAAAGGATATCCAAAAAGTGTTCAACACAGATAATGGTTGCTTATCCTTCTTAATAAAAAGCCCAGAGCACAGCAGGCAAAGAGCAGCTTTTAAGAGCCAACTAATATTAAAATAAATATACTTCACAAAGCTTTCCATGGTTTGCTTTTCGCTGCCATTCATCCTTTCTACTGCTCTGGTGCATAGAGTTTCTATCAAGCTGCAGATCAGATCCTACAGCGGGATTCTCCTTTGCCCTGAGAGCTGACACAGTTAGATGTCATTGATAAGCATTGAATTACACCCATAAGGATCTGCTGCTTCTGCCTAAATCTTCTTTCTGACCCATTGGCAGCATTAACTGTGGACTAACCATGTGCATCAGAGGGACTGCTCGAGGTCTACAGTGCCTCAACCTGCTCAGGCCTTAGAGAAGTGCAGTGGCATCTGCACCAGGAGTCAGCAATTGATCTGGAACCCAAGGAGGCAGTGACAGAGCCCACCCTGCTGTGAGCCCCACAGTGATGCTGTCCCAGGAGGAGCAGCCTGTCCATCCCTACAGCCTCAGTGGTGCCCCGAGCCCTCCTCCTGCCCTGCTCCCTGACGAGACACAGCCTGGTGCCTCAGCACTGAACCTCGTGTTTTCTCACCCAAAGGGTTGCAATTTTCTTCCTTGCTTCACATTCCACGCATTTTCACATGTGTAAAGGGAAAGCAGCTGTGCCATATTTTTAGCTTAACTGGTTGAAAGGAAAAGCAAAGGAAGCTAAAATCAGAAGTATTATTTTGCACTATGGAGCGTATTAATGACGCCTTTCCAACCTCATCAACATTCCCATCGAAAGTAACATGTTAATTTATATTCTTCATGTAGTACTAATTACGTGTACAGCAGCATGATGGCCTGTACGAGGAGCTATCTCACTACCAGAGATGAAAACATAATGTTCTGATTCTGACCTCGTGATGGGATACATAATTAATTACTCCAAAGAACACTGATTATAATAGGACTAAAATGTGTTTCTCAGAGATGCTTTGAATATCGTGTAACTACAAAAGATGCTTAGTAGTTTTATTTAGAGGTGGTGCCAGTGATGCAAAGTTCATTTGAAAAGGCACAGGAGTAAGGCAGTTCTGACTATGCAGCCCTCCAGTATTGCAAAGAATGGATGTTTTCCACTTGCAAAGAGCTGTGAAGGAGCACTACTGTGAACACTACTACTGCTTTTTCCACCCTGTTCTCCTTCAACCATACCTGTAACTGAAGTACTTCTTATCTAATCAAATGCACAGATATGTCAACAAAAGCATTAAGAAAATTACACACATTATAAGGAAATTATACAGGAATTCTTTTCTATGAGGGTTTTGAGGCCCTGGCACAGGTTGCCCAGAGAAGCTGTGGCTGCCCCATCTCTGGAAGTGTCCAAGACCAGGTTGAATGAAGCTTGGAGCAACCTGGGATAGGGGAAGGTGTCCCTGCCCATGGAACAAAATGGTATTTAAGGCCTCTTCCAACCTAAGCCATTCTGTGATTCTATGATACACTTTTCATTTAGCAAGGACAAAAAAAGGTTAAAAAAACTGATTTATTGATTTTTCCTACTAAAGAACAGACTGAATTCCATCCAGTGTCTTGTACAGTCCCATTGTCTAGAAGTTCCAGCAATATTTAGCTAAGAGAAAAAAAAGGTGCACTCCACAGATGTGCATTAACTCCTTCAGCTCCAATGGTGGCCACCCACTGCAGGTACAGCAGAAGTCTGTTCTCTGGCTACCTAGAGGCCTTTATAAAAGGATTTGTGAACAGAAGAGAGTGTCAAAAGGGTTTCTATGTCTTACTGCTTTATCTGAGACTTTCAGAGCACAAGGCAGCAATTCTGCAGCTGTGTTAGAGACAGCTCAGAGAGCACCAGGGATGCCCAGCTTTGAGCAGCTCACTGCAGTGCTGCTCTGACAAGAAATGGGCTTGGAAGTCACATTTGCATCATCTGGGTTTTCCTCTTTTGCCAGTGCACAAACAGCCCTTCCTCTCTCACAAGGCAGCACCTCCACAGAAAGATTTACAACCACACAGCATTTCGGGGAGTTTTAAGATAAATACATATTTTGACAACTTTAAGCCTAACCAGCTTGAAAATTCGGCCAAAGTGCTTTTAAGAAGTACTGCTGGTACATAATATATCATTGGGGGCTAGCTGAGACAAAGGTTTCATTAATAGCACAATTAAGAAATTCTGTAAGATGGGTGCAGATTTAAAATATCTATTAGTATCCCCTATAATCTCACATGTGTAAATAATAGGAACAGCCACCGAGATTTCGAAGCAGTTCCAGGATTAAACTAGATCAGCATCAAGACCACAGATGATTTCTCAGTCACAAAACTACGTGGCTATAAGGACCTTCAGAGTCAGTTGTAACACACTGTAGGAGCCAACAGGTAAAGGAGCTGAGACAAAATGCAGTAAGGAAAGTGTACAAGAGGCAACACTTTTGTTGTGATATTCCATGTCTTGCTTTATACAAATCCCAGACCTGCTAAAGTAACTTGTTTACACACTGAAGCACAGGGCTTCGTTTTCTCACACACAATAAAAATTTCAACTAATTTGTATCCTTGTGGCAATCTCAATTTTAGCCTCCAGGGGTTAGGAAGTATGTTTCTTACCGCTTGTATTTTCTTTATTACTTCAAACCTTTCCTTTTTAATAACCTTGATCACAGTGACCCCAGGTGGCAGAGACAACCACGGCTGCTCTCAGAAGCCGAGCCAGACCTTCACATTCCATCACGACGCTGAGCAGTCCCTGTGTCCCAACCCAGAGTCCCCAGAATCAGCCCAGAACAGCTCAGATGCTGCCATGGGACTGGAGAGGGCTCATTCCAACCAGGTCAATACAAGTCCCTATGGGACAGAGCAATCAAAGGTTTTCATCTCAGAACCTCCACTCCTCATTTATCCATGGAGGTCTCCCTCATAAGTCTTTAACTTTGCTTGAGGCCAGCAGCACAAACTTCTGTATCTGGGCTAATTCAGGTTGCTGAGAGGCCCAGTGAGGGACCTGGCACAGCCAGGCTGTTGCTTTGCCCCAGCTCACAGTTCTGTATTACCAGCTTGCTCTGCAGACATGCACAAGGTTGCTCATCAAAACAAGACACAGACCTAGATGTGACAAAAAACATTAAGTATTTTCCAGCACCTTAATTTTAATAGAATTTAGGCATCTTAATGCCTTTCTCCAAGCCTCATCTGCCCCACTTTGCTGCTCCAGCTGCCTCAACAGCTCACTGGTTTTTCTTTTCACTGCCTGGAAAAATGTCAGCTGCGGGAAGTTTGCATTTCGTGACCCATCATGTAAGACAGCACAAATAAAAGCATTACTAATGCAAGGTACAAAATTAACAGCGGGCAGAAAACCCCCAGTAGCTTCTCCATCTTTAAAAACCTGTGTTATTTCCCAGCAGAAGGCAACAGTGAATCTTCTCAGTTCTGGTGAGGGCCACACCACAGCCAGAGCATTGGCCAGGCTTTGCTCAGAGCCTGTGCTCCAGAAGAGAGGAGTGTGCTTTAGAGTTGATGTAAACAAATCAATATGAGTGCAAAGGGAAACTTTTCAAGCTGCTCACCAGAAGAAAAGTCCAACTCACCGGAACAAAATGTCCAACACTATTTATTACACGGTATTTGAATTTTGTATTAATTAGCCATCATGTACAACGCTAACTTTAACTTTACATGTGTGAATTTTAATCTTGAGCCAAACCAGCTCCGAGGGAAGGAAGGACAGAGCACACCAATGCCTTCCCCATGAGGTTGCTCACTGATTGCTGCTGAAGAGCTCCCTAATGGCAATGAAACTATCCTGCCATTGCCAGAGGGTGTCACTACGGCACTGGGACAAAGCAACCAAACAAATAAAACAGATAAACAAGAAATGTGGAGAAACCTATCAGAAATAAGCTCTGTGTAACCTTCACATGGATTGCTCATCAGCTCACCCGTGGGCTTTCAGAACACAGCTCTGGAGTCCAGGTATAATATCACTCTGTATTTCCTTGGGTTTTTCCTGTATCTCTGGTGCTCTAATCTGATTTCTAACACTAAGTCTTGGAAGGAAGAAACAAACTACCTATTAGAATTGTTTGGAGAATCTCCATTGTTCCCACATAATTTCACCTTGTTTTCCATGAAAGCATCCTTTGAAAATGAAACTATTCTCAAAGCACATAGTTCACAGGCACAATAACTGTTTTTGTAAGGTAACTTTTTCACAGCAAATTGCTGCAAAAGAAATCTAAATCTTCTGACATAATGACACATAGCTCAGGTAGTTAAAAAGAGCCAAACTGGGGATGTTAAAGTGATCTTGAGTGCTTTAGGTTAAAATCCTAAACCAGAAGAGGAAGGAGGTCAAGGAGCCAAAGAGCACAGTCAATGAAAGCACTCAGAAGGCTGGGAAAAAAAACAAAACCCTGCAATACAAGGAAGATTCCAAGGTGCACCAAATTAGTAGGTTTATTGTCTTTGTAGTCTAAATGCAATCTACTTATTACTAGCAAAAGGCAGGAGACACATGACCATGAGCCTACACTGATATGGTATATGATGGCCAAGAAACTTGATAGATACGTTCATACTTGGAATGTATGAACAGCTCAATCAGGACGTGCCTGCAAGGGATCAGGCAGTGCAGAGTGTTGGTAGCTGCTGCTCTGAATGTGACTGTCAGTGTCAGAGGGTGGGGTGACTGTGAAAAAGGCTGCATTAAGTCCCAGATTCCACAGCATGCTGCTGGAGCAAATGAGCAGCTCCATTTCAACTATATTTTGGCACCAGGGTAAACTGACTGATGCTGCTGAGGACAGTTTTGATTAGGAAGGGTTGCTCCTGCAAAGTGTTCCAGAGCTCTTGTCAACCTGTCAAGGAATCAAACCTTGTGCTCTAATAATAGAACAATAATTTAATATTCTTGGAAATAAGTCCTAGTCAAAGCACAGGATTTAATAAATAAGAAATATGACACATTTCATATCATTAAAGAACAGTAGGTAAACCTGGACAAAACACAGATTTTCCCTATTTTAAACCAAGTTTCTAAAGGCAAAGGAAAATCTGCATGGATGTTGTAACCCCATTGCAGAAAGCAGCTGTATGAGGAACATGGGTCAACTGCAGTGATTAAACTGTCAGGACTTGAAATCAGGGCATTGCTACAATATTTTAATATAGCAAATCCAGTCTATCATGGTGAAGGTTCAGTTGGCTGTTCTGGGAATTATTAGGATGTCAGAAGGCCAAATTCTATTTCTGGATACAGAAAAGTAATTCCTGTTCACCTCATACAATAATGATATGCCTCTGTTAGGGAAAAGAAGAGCAAGCAACTCCAAGGTAGCAGCAAAGTCTCCTTAAAAATCTTTTCAACAATGAATAATATAAGAAGAAATTAAATTCAGAATAAATGTAAATCTGTTGTTTTGTTTTTCTTGTTTCTCCCTGACTTTCACGACAAATAGATCTCTCAGACTATCAGACGTGAAAAATGGGGACAACAGACAAAGATGGGGAAAACAGAGGTGGAATTTGGCTTAATGACAGCAGACCTGGTCTTTCATTGCAAATGCAGAGAGGGATGTCAGGAGGTCCAGCCTTTATGTGGAGCTTGTAGTAACTGCAAACGTGTACCAGACTATCAGGACAGAAAAGTGTTTTCCTATTGATTAAAGCTCTAGACTGAGCAGTTTATTCTGCTTACCTCAATTGTCACAACTGGAAAATTATTTGATTCGTGTCTCAGCCCTTATTCTAGGACATTCACTCATATGAGCGAAGAACTTTCAAATCCTCTGGAGTCATGGTACAAATCTACTTTTTTCTCCTGGTTATATCCACAACCAGAATAAACTAAGCTTGATCCTGCAAACAGTGATGATAATTGCCCATCTTTTAGCTATTCAGATGGTGCAGGATCAGGAATTAGGAGTGCAGGACACATGGAAATAGGTTAGATGTGATCAGGAACAGAGTTTTTCTAAGAAGCCAAGCTGGGAAATACTGAAGAAAATGGCTTAGGAAGAAGCTTGAGCCAGTATGGCTGTTTGGGCAAGAAAACAGAGTGTTCAGTGCTGAGACACTTGTGTTCAGTGTTGAGCACTGGTCTGGGCAGCAGAGCTCCTCACCAGTGGAGCTCTGGGTACCACTCACTGGGTGCTTCACCCTCTCCTTCAGCAGCAAGAGGAGCCAGTCTGTGCACAGCTTCCCTGACACCATCTAACACCAGCTACAAAATCTCAGAGGCTCCTAAATAAAACCCCATCCTTTCTAACTGAACTGGAACAATAGCCTAGCAAGGGTCCCAGCATGTGCCTGTTTCAGACATCCAAAAATCAGGCAGGCTCCAAGTTGTAAGAGCTTGGCTTTCAGGAGGACCGAAGTCATACAAGTGTTTTGTTAACAAGAGATGGCTGCTGACTCTTCATTAAGTGAAATAAATTTTCATGTCATCACATTTTGCCATCTTTGAAGAAAAAAAAAAACAAACCCTCACAATATTCTGGAGTACTTGAGAACGTACTATGAGGATCAGCAAGAGCAGAGAGCCAAGTTTGATCTGAAGGTTTCAAGCAATGGAAAAATCTGCCACATCCCAAGCTAATTTAAATTATGGATCAATTCCCTGATTGCTCTAAAAAGAAAAACTAAACTTTTCCAGTCTGAATGTGCCCAACTTCAGCCGCCACCTTTTGGATCTTACATGGATCTAACATGTCTTTTAAAGAGATTGTTGCGATCACTTACCTTTCCCTCTCAGATATGATAAATTCACCTTCATTCTGCTCCAATTAACTAAACACAGTCTCCAGATACAAAACCAGGAAGATGCTGAGTGCCTTAAAATAGCATCTGATGCTGGTTTTTGGATATGCACTATTATACTGTCGTTTTAATGCACCACACCGAGAAGCACATTATGCTTTTCTAATGCAAATTTCAGTTGTCAACAAGCATGTCTTTGGATGATTTATGGATCAGAACTTGAATAAATACAAAAAAGACAAAATCCCTACAAAGAAAGTGATAGCTTGGGGGATTTTGTTTTGTTTTGCTTTTTAATTTCTGAAAGCAAAAAAGCAAATCGAAAACCCAATTTCTTTTTCTGGTTTCTTTTTTTTTTAGAAAAAGAAAAACGAGAGAGAAAAGGAATCTGGTGGTGCCAAAGGGTTAAAGTATCCCGTTTCGGGCAGTCTGAATATCTGAATTTAGCAGCTGACAGTGCATGGTGTGTCAGTCTCTTACAGCTGTTCCAGTTGATTCAAAGACCATCTTTGTTTCTCCAAATCTTAGCAACTGTTACTTTTTCCCCAAGACAATGATAGACCAGCTGTTACCTCACAAGACGCCATGTACTTCAGGTCAAAGTCTTTAGTAAGGAACTTGTAAAACAAGAACTAAATCATTGTTTGGGTTTGTCAGGGTTTTTTCACTAAAAGAGAGTTAGCAGCCTAACAGTCAAATAACTTACACTTGGTATTCCCATTAAGTGCACCAGAATGACAGAGAAATTTCATCTGGTTGTTGAGTTGAATTCTCTCTTTCTATACAGAAGAAAAATCCCACTACTAAATCTTGTGGTATTATAGGATATTTTTTTTGTTTGAAGGGCAGTTTCTGCCTTTCCAAACACAGCATTACCAAGCAGATGTCACCTCGTCATGGAAATGCACAGGTCTAACCATCCAGAATGTAAGGTGGGGAGTTTCAAGAGAACCTTATGGGAGTTAAACATTCACTTCCCACTATGTATCAATCAGTGGGAATATCCAGTTCCTTTGAGCTCTGTGAACATCCTCCTCTGAATGCAGCACGAGTTCACAGAGTTGATCCCCCAGCACTGGTCACGCCACACCAGGCTTTCAAAGCCGTGCAAGGTTGCAGAATCAGTCACCTCATGAAGACTCATGAGAGCAGGAGAAACTGTTGACAGGTTTCCTACAACCCTTCAAGGGGGGGTGGAAGGAAGGAAGCAGCATTTTAAAGAGCTTTAGTTGAAATAAACCCTTGTTAGTCCCTGCACAAAGACAAATTACTGCTTCCAGCTGCTCTGATGCAGAAGACAAAGACTTGCTGAGAAGAGTGGCCGTTCTTTTATTCAACCTTTGTGTTTAATTCTGGAAAGCCTTAGCATTGAGCAATGTATTTGCAGAGCCACTGCCAGCTAATTGTTGTGTAAAGAAGCACACAAAGGCACGGTCATATGTAGCGCAGTGGTAGAAAAATTTTACAAGGCCTGTTAAATTCAGCAGTAGTCATAATTTTTCTGTTTTATATAGAGTGAGATAAGTTTAGACTCAAGATTGTTTCACGAGCATGCATGAATACTATTTGCCTCGGGCTATTTTTTTAGATCTAAAAAGGATTTATGTAAATAACTTCTCTGCTTTAACTCTGTTTTTCAGAATGGGTGACATACTGCCCATATGTAAACCAGTGCTTTAAGCAGCATTAAAAATAACCACCATTAGGCATGGCGCTGCCAGTATTTGTGATGAAGAATATAAACTGTCTAACAAAACACTGAGGGTGAATCACCACCCCTAAAAAGCTACAAACTGACAGTATTTGTTTCTCGAGATAAAAATATCCTTAAATACCAAATGTGTGTGCTTTTAGTTTTGTTTAAGAGAATAGCTTACCTACCAGGCCAAATACTGACATCACAAAAAGTACAGCCTGCTGATGCTGTCAGGCTGTTGTAAGGGGATTGACACCAAAGCAGATACAACCTCCTGATGAGTGCTGAGAGCACAACTTTGCATAACTAATTTAAAGACTGCTGCCTGCAGGCACCACAATAGTAATTAAAGACAATAATTCTTGGACAAATGAGATGGATGTACTGGAAAATAAAGTCAGTGCTAAATTCACAGCTAATCCTTCAACGGAGAATTGGATCATTTATTTTCCAAACGCCTGGGCAACTCTACCTGGTTTCATTTCCATCTCTGCTGCCAGATGATTCTTGTCTCCAAAATCCGTAACTTTTTCTAGTTTAAGTAGTATTCCTCATTGGCAAGCTCCAATTCAGCAAGACTGAATGTGCTTCCATTTAAATACATTAATAGCTCCTTTGACATCCACAGCAAGTCAATGGAACAACTCATAGTTAAACAACACACTTTTAAACACCATGAGGAACCAAGGCCATAAACAAAGCACAAAAGGCATAAAGAAAGGCTAGACTGCCAGGCAGTTTACCTGGAAAATAGCTTGGTGTTATCCACAGAAAAGCTTTGTTTAGCATGCCTTGGTAAATCTGAGTTTCCTCTTTTTGGTTGTTTACAACTAGAATTCACAGGATGGGCTAATCATCCAATACAACTGATGATCAGGAAAAATCTCCCACACAGTGAGGTTTTGCACCAGTTTCTTCAGTACCAAAGCTGTTATATTTGCACAATATATTTTGCATATTCACATCCCCTCTGCCCCCAAGCCACCACTGTCTGCTGACAATCTCCTGAAGCTCCAGCACAGGTGGGGCATTCACGCCTTTACAAACCCTCATGGGATGCATCTGCACAACACTGGGATCGTGCTGCATCTCCTCTCCCTTCTGCTATCCCCAAAAAGGAGGGTGAAGGATCACGTCCAACTCTGGTCACCAAAAAATCCTAACGTAACCCAAGGAAGCCATGCTATGAATCAACAAAGCCCTTCAGCCCCCACTGCCGTGCCTTGCTGTGCAATTTCTCTCTCATCTCTCATTCTTTCTTTTCATCTCTCATTCTTTCTTTTCATCTCTCATCTTCCAGGTGGTTTAGCTCAAGATCTTGGGCATTCTTGGCAAGGCTTACGAAAGAAGTATCCACACATCTATTTCCATCCTCTGGCCTTGTCCAGTGACTAGTAAGGGAAATTAAGGTGCAGTTTTGCCACCATTTAGTTTGATTTGGGCCCCTGCTGCTGCCATAAGGGGAGATCCTGCCCAGCCCACTCCTTCCTTCCCCTTGCCAAAGAGTTCTGGCAGCCAGGCACAGGGTGGGAGGAAGGACCTGCTCTGACTGAAAATAACCCTGCAGGAGAGGATCACTTTTCAGAGAGCTGCTCTGGCTCACCTGGCCATGACAGCAACAGGAACATGTAACCAAGGTTTGGCACTCACTCTTACTTCATCCTTTGGTACCAGCTCAGAATTCAGCTTAAATCAGTGGTGAAACCAAACCCTGAGTTTTCTAGCTAAGGTGGAATTTTTCTTACACTGTTCTGCACACTGTAGGCATATACGAAGCACAGGCAGAAGCTAAATCTGTGTTTGTTTTTTAACAAAAGAGTTAAGTTACAAATGCAAGGAAAGCACAGGATGTGTAATGAATATGTCATAGCTGTGGCATCCTGTCTCTAAAATATCTTGCTCCTGAATGGTGCCGTCTTAGGTTTCTTCCACATAAATGAGGCTTTCCAGCTGGCCTGCAGCCAGTGCTTTCATAAAACATGGTATTATGCAGAAGTGAATAAAGCTTATGGCAACAATAATGTCCTTGAAATTCACTAATCACCAGAAGTTTCAAGAAGACTTCAATATGAGATCAACAGGACAACAACTAAAATTCACTTGTTAGCTACAGAAAGGCACTTTTCTCAAGATAAATTATGCCTGTGTTGAAATAAACCCCAAGTCATTACTGACCCAGATGAAAAGGGTGTTTTCTGAATTTGAAGACAATATCTTGCTGCAAAAGAGCTGCAAGCACTTCAAAAAACTTTAGGGTGTAAAATAGTCTGAAAAAATAGATATGCTTACAATAAAGACACAACAGCTAAGAATATTAGGGGCAGGGTGACCAACAGCATAAATACATGGTGAAGATTCATGGCCAAAGTAACACTTTTGCAGGAAAGGAACCATTGATTACAGAGGTTACATCCTAAATAGGACTCAAAAATATCCTATTGCTGTGAAACATTTAAACAAACAAGCAAGACATGGAGCAACTGAGGAAAGGTGAAAACAATATAAATGGTAAGTTGGTTGAGGAACCTGGTCTGCAAAGTGCCAATGTTCATCTTTACATCTTGGTCCCAACAAGAGATTAAAAAATGCTTTTTATCCTCCCACCTCTGCCATGCAGGGAACACACAAGAGTAAATGCAATACTGTGTACTGCTGAAATAAATACAGAGTCTTCAAGTTCATGTCTTGGTACTTTTTTTGTGTCTTCATAAGAGCTCAACATTTTTGTAAAAGCTTTAAATACCATTTTGTGTCTCTTGCTTTCAAAGCCGTTTCACACCACTATGCTGTTCAAAGAAACCAATTTATTAATAATGCAAGTAATAAAATACACAAAAGTATTCTGAAAGCTGTTCCAAGCCTCACAGCTGCCTGTACATTAGTAATAAATGCTTCCAAAAATTACATTAGCTAAACATTGATCTACTCTCTTTACTCCTTGATGAACAAGTTTGACGTAACATTTACACACAGATATGGTGAACATTTAACCTTCCCACTTCTTTATGTGGTCAGCAGGCCACCAAGCCTCTGCACAGGGACTGACAGATGTGGCTCACGGCTCAGCAGAGCAGACTGGCACTGGTGACACCCTGGAAGGAGGAGTGACACTCCTGCTGCTCTCAGCCCTGCTCTCTCCCCTACTGGTTATTTCTGTTATATTTCCTTCTCCTCCTTGGCAATCACCAGCTTTGGGTCCAGCCTCCATTCCCACAGCAGCTCACCTCTGAACTTCCTCACTGCCTCCCCCTCAGTGGCTGCCCCTGTCCAGTAGAGACACAACATCCTGTCAATGAAATGATGAAAAACTACTTTTTATTTTTATCCACAGAAGAAAAATGAATAATTTCTTCCTCTTGATTCCCCTTTACTATTCAGCATCACAGCAGAGCCAAGTGGGTGTGCTTGTATTTCAGCATTACGTGATGAACAATGAAAAATCTTCACAGCTACACTGCTGGGTTAGAAGAGATTAATCAGAAGAGGTTAGAAAAAGGTCACTCAGACTGGCCCCTTGTCACCAATTTTGACTTTATACACCATTTCACAACTAGGAGGCCTTAGAGGACATTAATCTGCTGGATATCCAGGAGTGGGAAAGGAAATAGAAGGCTGCCAAGTTATGGGTGTAATTCTATCTGTGCACAGACAGAAATCCCTCAGTGGCTGCAGAGCCAGAGCAGCAGAGTGGCAGCAGCACTGCTCCAGCCTCACAACTGCCAGGCAGCACCCACCAAAAGAAGGGGGGGAGTTGATGCAAACCCCAAATCATCTTCAGAACGGGCCTGAATCTTGAGAAGGGGTAAGATCAGCAAGGAGATTCTCCTCAAGACAAACCATGCATTCCCAGTTATTCAAACAAGAACAGCAGCTCCTCACAGCTAAAACCACATTCCCACTCCAGGTAATGGGCATTTTGCCACTGGCTTTGAGAGAACCAGGACCTCACTCCAGACTTTAACCAAGTCCCCTATGCAGAGTTAGCACTGCCACGTCACTTTGCAGAGCTGCACTGTTCTTTGCAATGTTACCAACTCTTGAACATTTTGGCAAAAGTTGCTGCTAACTAACTCTGCTGCTTTTGGTACTGTTGCAGTTGCATTTCCCTTTTATTGCACTTTTCAGTATAATTTTACAGCACAGACTGTGTGTGTAGGACATGGATGGCAGCCTCGTTTGAAGCATGGCACAGGGAAAGATGTCATCCAAAATAAGACTGGAAGAAGAGTATTTCCAACACCAGTGCAAAAAGATACTTGTTTACCTTCATTTCAGTGTGATTTCTCATGCAACCAACCCTTCATATGGAATATCTGACACAGAGATGATATGCTGCACTCTGCCTTTATAAATAAGGGTTTAAGTTTCACAGCTGCCAAGCAGCAAGTGCAACACAAGTCAGAGCAGGCTAACACAAATATCTTTTTGAAGAAAGAAAAGATGTAAGAGTCATCCATTGTAAATGAGAAACTGCTAGTCCATCCTTCCCCCACCTGAGCACCTCCTACATTTTGGTCAAACATGGAATTAGATAAAACAATGATAATATCTTCAGTGTAGAAAGCACTGAGGAAAACAAACACAAGTCAATAAACACCACCACTGCAGCACAGAAAATAACCTTACCTGGCTTTCCACCACTCCAAGAGCCCAAATGAAGTCATTTACCACTTACTTTCCTGAACTGCATATTTACATTAAGAAGATGCAGACTGGAAATGATGGCAGTGGTATGCTCTGACTTGCTGACTTCTCCACACTTGACAAATGCGACCAGACAAGGGTAAGAGCATGATGTCAATTTATTCCTTGATTTCAATTCTGTTTGCAGAGCAGAATATACATCCTTCTGAGAGCTCCTTTTCTTTTTCCCAGTGTCAGCAATAGCCTGCTGTGCTCATCATGAGGCTCCAATGAGCCCTCTGGACACATCTCTGAGCAGGGAAATGGTCTGTGCCTGACCATGCTCCAGTGCACAAGCCAGGAGCTCCTGAATCTTTTGACAGCAGAGGCAGAATACACCTGGCCAAGCCACAGTTTGCAAAAGCAAACAGTCCACAACGCACCTGCAGCACACACAGGAGAGCCTGCACAGCTCTCTTCACTCCCAACACATACCCATGACAGGACAGAGGAAAATGGGACACAGGGAACAGATAGGAGAGACCATGATCACAATGTGCAATCAGCACAGTGCAAGAAAAAGCACTTGTCCTTCAGATTTTGTCTCTCACCCTATTTTGATAATATATTACTGAGATATCCTTTTTTCCAGCCCTAAAACCTATCCTTTCAGTGCCTGTCACATCAGCATGCTGACAGTATAATCAGGACTTACAGCAATTCTGTACAAGAATTCTCCTCTGTGGCTAAAAAAGCTAGAAGAATGTGCAAAGTTAATCTTCTTCTAATTACTCCAGAAATCTGCATGTTAACATGGTATCATTAAGATTGCAAAGGAATTAAACTGTGTAAACATCTGCAAGAAGGAGCAAAATTTGCACTCTTGGAATGTGCTTTGACTGCAAGCCCCACTGACAGATTGTGCTGCTGATGTTCTCCCAGAACCAAAACCATCAGTGTAGAGAAAGTTTTTGTCTTCTCTAACCATGGAAGCACAGAAAAGGGGGGTTGGTGAGGAGTTCCTGACCTCACTGATCCTTACCTGCTGCAAGGCAGGACTGATGCTTGCCATTCCTGGCTGACCATAGTCTAATCTGTCCTTGATGGCCTCAAGTGGTGGGGACTCCACAACCTACCCAAGCAATCAGAGACCTCTTCTTGGATCTGACTTGACTCTCTCCCACTGCACTCTAAATTTATCCTCTGGCCCACAGAGCAGTTTATCACTCAAATAGCATTATTCACATGCAATTATGAGCTATTATTGCATCCCTCTGCCCCAACTCTTATTCTGCAGGCCAAGCAAGCCCATTCTTCCCTCAGAAGTGATGTTATCTAGGTCTCTGATCATTCCCACCACTCCTCCATGAATTTCCTCCAACTGTTTTTCCTTGAAGTGCAGTGCCCAAACTGGACACTGTGTTGCAGCTCAAATCTTTCCAACACTGGGACATCCTGCATGTTCTGTTTAGTTACCCCAGAAAAACATTAGTATTTTCAAAAAAAAAAAGCTTGACATTAGTGACTGTTATTCAGACCAGGAGTCACAATAAGTTCTACACAGTCTTTCAAGGAACTACCAAAACTGCAAAACTGTCTTACAGTCATAAAGGTGTTCTTCCTGCCTAAGGACTACTTCTCTGCACTTGGCTCAGTGTCAATCCATCCTGCTTTTACTAGAACATTCCTTCAACCTGTCAGCACAGTTCTGAATGCTACCCTTGTCTCGCAGTGTTTCAGCAGCCCTTGCCATCTTCATGTCAGCTAAGAATTCAACACTCATAGCCTGTCCCACTGAGGCTACTAATGACAATCATGGTGAAAAGAAGCACAACCCCTTCAAAACACCTTTCCATTGGAATGATGGACCACTGATTCCTGCTGTTTGGTACAACTCCATAAGTTTTGCACGGACTCCACACTGGTTTCATTAAAGACACACTTCACCAGCTTTTGTTATGAAACCATCATAAACATTAATGTCTAAAACATTACTGGAAGTTGAGCTGTTTGGCCTCCTTTGTGCCTCCCCCAGCTGTACAACTTGCTATCAGTTCTGGAAAGACATTTTCAAGTCTTTAAAAGTCACGTTGGCTGTTATTAACTCGTTGGTCTCCATTTGTTCCAGTTTTTCCAAGAACAAAACAATTTACCTGTCATTCCCTTTTATCTCTTTACAGACGTTATGCTTTTTCTTTCCCACTCATTCAGCACTTGACCCGTCTTCCCTGAGTTTCAGAAGCAATGACAAGTGCATCTGAGATTGCTTTAGGTAATTAAGTAACCTAGAATAAAGTTTATCAGGCCAGTCTGTTCTGAAAACATTAAATATGTCTGAATACACTCTAATATGTTCTTGTCCTTTTTTATCTTGTGATTTTACCCTCTGTCATAATACCATGAGCATGTTTGAGGGTGCATCTAGTGGGACTCAAATGCATCAGTGAGAGCAGTTCTGAACCCTGAGATGAAATTTAATCTAATTTCTTGTCCTCACACCAAGCTATGGATTCCCTTGAATCATAAAGCCCCTCATACCTTCGTTCATTGTCATCAAGATGAGCAAAGAGCACGTTCTTGGAGATGGCCTTAGCCAGAGCAGTCATGGTTTTATAGTCCTTTGGAATAACCTGTAGAGAAAAGAATGAAAGGTAATTACACGTCTGATTGTATTTCTTCACAAGTTGTGAAATCTACAGAAAATTCCACCATTCAAGAAAATGGATGTTATTTGATTTCAGGCACTGAGACAGGGTTAGGCTATAATATAAAGTCACCAAGAAAGTAATAAATTACAGTTTTGATAATGTGAGGATAAGAATTTTTGTTCTCAAAATGACACTCAGAAAGGAAATACAAGATTAGGGATGACTGGGGAGAAGGATATCCATAAAATACTATGATTAGGAGGTACTGGCAGCTGTGTAGTCTCCTTTCAAATCTATTGGACTGAGGAAAATGTATTTTATATTCCTCTTTCCTCCAAACAATATCAGAAGCAACCTACTTTTAAGAATGTGGAAATAGCAACATTTCTTTAGGAAAAAGGCAAAAATGTGTTGATTACATCTAACTTTTCAGTACTGGCTGTGGTATAAGGAACCAAGCTCCTGATAGGCCCACCTGAGTCAAAATCCTGTGCCTTGGCTTCATGGCAAACAAGAAGAATTTCCATTTGAGAATTAAGAGGTCTTTATTAACTGGAGAGATGTCAAAAGTCTTGTTGTACATTAATTTGCTCAAAATAAAAGTTGAAATTTAGGAGTATTTCCACTTTGGAAAGTTAAGCTTTACATTTTGGCAACCATTTAGGTAAGATATCAACAGATAATGTACCTCTCTATTTGCCAAGTATCTTCTTCTATCAGTCAGAGACTCCAAGATTAGGAGAGACACAAGAAATTTGTAACAAAATTATGACCTGTCAAAGATATTCATTATCTTTGATAATGTGATTTTCCTTAATAGTTTAATTATAACAGGACAGAATCAAGCATAGCAGAAGTTTTATGTGTTAAATAAACCTTACTCCAATCTGAAAATCAAAACAAGTTTGTCAGTCTCAATTATTGCACAATAAAGGTCTGATAAGGAGCATTTACCTCTCACAGTCTCTTATGATAGAGTGTATCTGTCTGTCTTAAGTTACTACCTGTGTTGATGTGCAGGCACTTTTCTTCTCTCATCCTGGAAAGGCAAGGAACTACCCATCCAACCAGAAGAAGGATGTCTCAAAGGGTAAAACTGATGTAGAACCAGTTCCCACAAAGAATTACCAATATTTATTTCAGAGGGAAACTCTGCACTGTGAAGATCTAAAGTGGCTTCATATCTCTCTTGTATTGACTGCTGCAGTCATCAGATTACACAAATCTAGAGAAGTGTACATGTACAAACTGCATGTTTTTACCAGAGTGAAACCCAATCTAATTGATGTAAAAGTTGAAATTTCTCAGCGTTAAATTCGGCCAGTATCTTATTCTCGGTTTTTACCCTATCAGAGGAACACTGGATTGAATTGCAGGCCTGAACCCTTGCTCTATTAAGAATACACCAGCTGCTCAGCTTACTGCTGAGCAGCCAAAAGGGTAAATAATCAGATCTCTAAGACATTCAACCCCAGCCTTTCTGTCTGATTATGAAATAGCACTGACTAGCCTTTCTCAGTGTAAATTTGCAGCAGTGAAAGCCACAAGGCTCTGTGGGTTTGTTGGGGCAGGGACACAGAAAACACAGGAGAGATTCTCTAGGTGTAACCAGGCATCTGACCAAAATCAAATGCTGGTAAGAATCACTTGGCCATTTCTTACATTACTCTTCCAAATAATCACTGAATGTTCTCTTCCAGCTGATAACCCTCTTTAGAGCAAGATGCCTGTTCTGTTAGTTGTTAACTATGTTATGTCAGATGTGTTGACAAATATTGCTTTCTCTAGTTCAAGGATGAGCTAACCCTCCACAGAGATCTTCCCCAGGATGAAGCCATGCCATGTGCTTGTGCAAATCACAAAGCTAAATCTCTTTTGATTTTCTCTCCAGGGACATAACTCATTTCACTGCCTCTAGCACTGCTCATGCTATAGCTCACCCCTTCAAGGGATCCTTCAAACTGGCTTATGACCTAGATGTGTTTCTATCCAACACCTGAATTCAATCCAGTGGTTCCTCCTGACTACTATCTAAAATTCCATCTGTTTGCAATAGTCTAACACAACCTTTGCCTTGCTTTTTACTCTTTTAAATTTGTTCCATAAATTGTCCTTTCAGTATCTCCTTTTATTTCTGTATTCAAGAAATCTGTCACAAACACACATCCATGGGTTTCACCATGGGATTCATTTGCTTATGGCAGAACACAAAGCACTGACACAAATCCTCCCAGTGCTAGTTCTGTATTCCTTCCAGCATCTGTAGCTGTACACAAAACTATACCCTAAATTATTATTATTTAAGATCAGTTAGGTCTTATGAAATTAAAATCATAACAGGGCTAATCACAGAACACACAGAATATGATGTGTATTGCTGCTTCTGGTTCTTGCCTACTCATGCTACTGTCAGGACTCACTGACATCACTGTTGAGAAATGAAGAAAATATAGTTTATTTCAGGTTCCATTATAAACATAAAAGAATTACTCAGGGGGGTGGGAAGGGATTTTGCCTTTGATTTTCAGAAGAGTCAGATGGAACCCATAATAAGCAGAAACAAATGGGATCTCTTCACAGAAGGTTTTTAGGGGGATATTGCAAAATGCACAGAAAGAAAAGTGTTTTAAAGTGGCTTTTGAAGTGTTACATGAGTTTTCTTAACAGTGCAGGGCATTCATTAATAGCTTGACCACAGTTCTGTTAAAATTTACCACACACTTGCACACATTATTTAACTGCCACCAGAATACTCTTGCACACTTGTTTTTAGGATGAATGGCTCTCCTAATTCTTTTTTTTCTTGGGACAGAAATCCCCAGAGCAGCCAGTGAACTTGTATCATAAGCAGATGACAAAAGCACATCTGACTGCAAAGGCAAAAAGCATTCTGCCAAAAAACAGTGACTGACAAAATGTATTGCCATAAAGAAAAACTCTTTGAGTTAAAGCTACTCCAAGCGTGCACAAAAGCACACTAGTAGCATCTGTTAACCTTATGAAATACATTTTCAGCCTGGCTCCCTAAACAAACATGACATATGCTATTGTAATGTCTCTCTTTTAATAATCTTTGAAAGCTTTAGCCAGTGTCAAAAAAAAAAAATGCAGAGTTATTAAGGGATATCAAAGATAGAACATAGCTAGATATTTTTGTGAAAAAGGCAGTTAAAAAGGGAGAAGCCCAAATTAGAGCTCCTAGTGAAGAAATTACCTAATTTGGGATTGGCATTTCTTCAAAGACAATGGTGACACAAAATCACCCAAATATGGTCAACAGACTTCCAAAATTCAGTGGGTTAAGTGGTACCTAATCAACCTGGGAAATATGTGCCTGAGTGGTCTAGGAAACCTAAATGACTTAGATTAAAGAAAGATTTAAAGAAAACTTGAGGCAGAACTGACTTTTGGAAACAAAAAACAAAAACCAGAACAAACAGGAAATGCAGAAATAGAAAAGCTGTCTTCCAATAATGTGAGGTCCTGATCAAACTCAGAAGATGATGAAGTCGGTGACTATCAAGAAAACGGCTGAGAGTCACTGACCCTGGGACACAGATGAGCAGCACATCTCAAAAAGGAAGGAACAGCAAATGCTGAAATCCCATTGATGGGGATAGTCCTTAGTCAAGGAGACAGCAAAAGAACTTGAGTGTGAAGATGGTCAGGCCCTGCTCATGCCAGCATGAGGGCACCATCCTCCAGGCTGGCCCAGGAGTCCAAACTGGGGACAAAATATGAATCACTTGATTGTCTTGAACACCTCAGAGCCAGAGAGGTGGTCCCACGTTACCTTTCTGACGTAGGAAACAGCATCTTCCTCAGTGTACACCTCTGCACTGACCCCTCCTCTCCTGCGCCGCGCCTTCACCACCGGGTTGGGAGGCGGAGGGGAAATCTCATCGTCGTGAGAATCCGACTGGGAACTGGATTTCTGCCGAGCCAGGATTTGCTTGCATTCTTCCTGCAGGGCAAAAAGAGGCAATAAAACATCTCTTACCCATGGATATAGTTAATTCACCCTTCTTTTACGACTACCAGCAACCCTTTCACTTCTATGTCTGGGTGAGTGTCAATCCGCGCTGCTGAAAGAAAATGACGAATTTAATGAGAATAGCATTAACTACAATGTGTGTACAGGCATTTGACCTGTTCAACTCTTTCTTACACATCATGGCAACCAATGTACATAAAGTGCAGGCAGCAGCTCCTGGTTGAGAAAGCAAAACAAGCCTCTTTTGCTCACTCTCCAACACCACAGCTGCTATTTTCTCGATCGGCTTGTGCATCATTGTCTCTTGTACAGACAACTTGTCAGAAGTCACACACTGATATATTAGATAGGTTTCTCATCTTGCTCTGCTTTGCAAGCTTACTATCACCATAAACAACAAAGATGCTCCCTAGTCCAGAATTTCTGCCATACAACTGATTTATAATCAATGGGACTCCTGCCAAGCAAAGAAGATCCAAGGTAGGCTCCAGAGGACTGTGAAAGATGATGGCTGGCCTAGCATCAGCTGGCCAATAGGGAGGTTATTCTCCAAATTTCATGCTTGTGAAACAGTGAATAAAATAGGAAGGGGAATCCCTGAAGAGAGAGTAACTAGAGTAGAAAATAGTACAGAAAACCTTCACGAAAGGAGGTCAGAGTTGCAAGACTGTCAATTCACACACTGAATCTGACTTCCAAAGGATAGAGACAAACCAGATTACCCATAATTATAGTATTTTCCCAGAGCCCCATGTTTTATCCCTCAGTTTCCTGGGATTTGAGGGAAAGCATAAATGAGTAAAATTCCCTTTGCACCATCCATATCTGTCAGCCAAAGGAATGGGGGCCTGTCTGCTCAGACCCAGCCCTCCTTCTCACCCCTTGGTACTGCTCAGCCACAACACCCTGCCCCTGCTGCTTCATCCCAGTCTTCATCAATCCTGCCTAAATGCAGGGGAGAACTGGAGATGGGGTGGGCCATATGTTCTGTTCCCTGGTACAGGAAACCAGAGGGCATGAGCAGGAGGGACACAGGCACTGTAAGGAGGCAAGCTGGCTCCAGTGTTTCATCTGCTGTCATCTCATCTGTGTAGGCAAACCTCACAGCCTGGTGGCCCCAGTGTCATGTTGAGGGATGTACATGTAGCCATCACCCCATGACCCCCTGAACAACCCCAGCATCTTTCAGACAACTCAGCTCAGCAGCACTGCAGGCTACCCAAAAGAAAACACAGCGACGCCGAGCTCCCTGCACAGCCCATAAACCAACATTCCTCCAACAGAGATGCCAGAACCTGGCCTCTATCCT
The DNA here is from genome assembly GCA_013400495.1 of Nicator chloris. Taxonomy (NCBI): domain Eukaryota; kingdom Metazoa; phylum Chordata; class Aves; order Passeriformes; family Pycnonotidae; genus Nicator; species Nicator chloris. Next base: position 988,911 of record WAAE01153461.1, read on the forward strand.
ACAGGAAATTTCCAGTGAGACTTTCCATTCAGAGCTGGGATAGCAGTGAGTGGAGGAGGGAGCATCTGGGAGCACCAGCACGAGTGGCAGAACACCAACATCACCAGCTGGTCTCACTGCCAGAGGAAGTGACTTATCCACAGCTCATCACGTATGGCACCAGAAAAGGGCACTACAGAAAACTGGCACAAGCTCACAACTTTCAAGCTTACAAGAAAAATGGATGATTAATATATGTTTTGCCATTGATGTTTACATCAAATCCAGTCATGCCACCTGTCTTTTCTGGTTGTATTCCAGTTAATTCCTGCACTATCACTGACACTGCCCTTCTCATTAACCTCTGAGTCCAGTCTTTGATACACTATTGCTACTTGAAATAAATAACTGAACAGTATTTCCCATGCTGCATGACTCAAAGTAACAAGTCACACATTCTTGTTTTGCAAGAAGGCATTACTGAAATATTTAGGGGACAAGGCCAGAGATAAAATGTAGAGGGCTGGCTAAAGATCTGACTTTCCAAGATCTTGACATGCCTCAAAAAGCGCCAAGTTCTTTCTGAGATCAGTTGGGCTTTAAATTTGGCTTACAACCCCAAAATTCCCAGGCCACAATACAGTTGACCATGGGGGTGTAACCAAAAATACAGAATTTCAGATATATCAAATCCTTACTGAAATTTTTTAATTTCACATACCAATAGCAGCACTAGATATGTAAAAAATGACTCAGCTTGATTTTCCTATAGTGTAAGAACTGCAAATTCTATTTCAGCATTCTCACCAACTTCTTCCTTACTCCTCTGAGTCTCTAGATTCCTTAACTACAATCAAGCAAAATATTTCAAATACAAATGTGTGCTATATATTACAATTATATTTAATATCTAGTGTTTAAAATTAAAGCTATGACTGAAGAATTTCAAATAACATTACTGACTGCCTATCTCTGACAGTGTTAATGGTCTCTGATAGTAAATAACACAACGAAATGCACCTTCTTCATGGGCTTAACTGAAAGGTAGTTAAGACTTTTCTGAAGAATAGCAACTAAAATTTGACTAAAAGGCAAGTACAACGAGAGGGCAGTCGGGTAACTAATGGTGTGCAGCACTTCCACAGTTCTTTTTTTACACAGCACATTTTCTCAGAGAGAAGAGTAGTGGTTTGCCACATTTGAATATAAAATACACTCTTCTCTCTTCAGCACACATTGCATAAAAACCACTTCCAAGGAATTAATAAATAATATCTCCCCTGGCCCAGCACAGATTTATACACACCAGAAAGCTCAGCGAGATAAAATGAATACTACAAAGCATGCTCTTAAACTCAAATACTTTTAGAAGCCAAAAAGATATTAAAGGATTATAAAAGTGAGTTACGGTGTGATTCATTTTAAAAGGAAGTCTCTTCACTACAAACTCCTTCTATATAAACAGCAGCAGTTGACTGGCTGGCTTTTCCAAACGCCGCTTTTGCAGTCTGGGAAGGGTCCCCATTCCTGAACTAGACCGTGCCTTTTGGAAATAAGAGCATTTGTTCTGTCCTGGGCTGAGCTTTCAGAGAGACGTCTTCCATATATCCTGGGGTAAAACTGCAAAAATGCAGCAAATGTTTGAAAGGAGGAATGAGCTGTCTCAAGATGAGTTCTTCAAACACCGATCTTCAGATGCGGCTCGATGTGAATCCTTGTGCAGAACTCAGTTTCAAGTAAACACCTCATCATCTTTTGTTGTCATGACAACCAGTGATATCTCTCTCTCTCTCTCTTTGGACAGCTCTGATAATTCACAATCATATTGCCCAATTATGTGCACTTTCAAATGAGAAAACACATGGAAGACACAACTGCAAGACAGTGTATCTGCCTTTGATCGTTGCCTCAAACTGAAAGAAGAACCAATAAATACAATTGCAGTAACCAACTTATTTTTTGAATGTCCACTTTCAACTACAAGAGGCTGAGGTATGAACCACAGGAATTTAGCATATTGTCCTCAGCATCTTCCCCACATAATGCTTCCATGAATTTTTAATGAGTTTCAGCACTGCAAGTGGAACAGCCACAATGCTGAGACAGTTTTTAGGTTTACCCTTCCTTTCAGACCACTGTTTAAGAGCACACACACACTTCCTGACCCAGAAGCTTTCTTCCTAATCAGCTGGAGCATTTCTAAACAGAAATTCACTTCCTCTCCCAGTTTCTCCTTTCAGGCTTTGCCACTACCTGAAAACTCAGATGAGCTGAAGGAAGGAAAGCACCTAAGGAGGCTCCAAATCACTGGGCAGCCTTGCAACAACATCCCAAGAAAACTTTTAAAAGCAAGTCAAACATTTGATATCAAAGCTCAGTACCTCTGCTCTGCTTCCCACAACATATACATCGCATTCAAAAACAACACCACCAAGTACACACTAAATGATTTTTTTTTCCCCTCAAGCACATTCATAAACTTTTCTGACTGACAGACCTGGATCATTCACAGAAAATGTGCAGGAAGGTTCATGCACAGGTAACTAATCCCTCTTTGCACTGGAATTGACCCAGAGGAGATGCTCTCAATCCAGGAGGGTTTCTAACACCCCTCACCACTCCTTGGGGTTGATGATTTATAGCAACCAACAAAGGCCAAAGGCAAAGCACTTTGCTTTGCTGGAAGCACAGGACTGACTGATGCCATCACTAAAAGCAGGAAAAATCTGGGAGATCTTAATGTTCTTTCCAGTCTTATCTTTGCCAGGACAGACAATCTTTATGATCAGTCAGCCTTGTTATTCACACAATCCCAATCATTGTTCCACTGCCTTCCCCCTGGTACATGCTACCTTTACTTCTACAGCACTTCTAAGAAATATCTTTAACATGCACTCCTTACTATCCTACCAAGGTATTTGCCCACTCCACAGTTATCCTCCACTTTGAATACTATTTCTGCATCCTCTGTGGCCTCTCTGCATCTCAGCTCATTCCCAATTTCCAATCTAGGGAAAATTCTCCTGCCAAAAATCCGCCTACCCTGACGACACTCCAACTGCATCGCTGGCCTTCCTCAGACCCTTTACTGCCATTGTTTTAACTCCTGCAACTTGTTCACACCTCTTGTCTTCCCCCCCACCAGCATCTTCAGCATCTCAACCCATCAGCACCTCTTCCCTACTTTATTACAAACGCCTCACAGCAAAGTGAGAGGTTATGTTACAAAACACAGACCCTATTTTTGATACTTAAAAGCTTATATAATCAGACAATCATAGCCAACACTCCTGATTCTTAAAATCCAGCCAAATAACAATGTATGCATAGCTTGTGTAAGAAGAGACAAGCCCACATAAAAGTGGATTAAGTAAGCGGATGAATGTAAAACAGGGGAGCTTGAGATGTGAAACAAAGACGTCTTCCAGGCAGAATCCCCTCTGTGTTCCATCACTGCACTCTGTTTTTGTTAGGTTTTGGCTTTGAGACTGGGAAAGCTACTCACATTTGTGGACACACAAAGTAAACAGGGAGCTCAGCTCTGATATGTTCCACACAAGCTCGTAAGAGCATGGGTTTGCTTATAACTAATTTTATTTCTTAGGGAAAAGGCTTTTTTCTCTTTCTGCTCCTATTCCCTTCATCCTGCACCCTTCCCTAAGCCTCCTGCACGTCGGAAAGTTTGCCTGAGGGCGTTTTAAAAATTCACCTCGTTTTCCTTTACCTCTTCCAAGAAAACTGTCACCTCTCACAACACTGCCTGGGGCAGACTGGCAACCACAGAGGTCCCACCTGAGCTGATTTTCATCCAGCTCTTCCCAGTGTTGACCCCAGGAGAGGCAGGAGCAGAGGCTGCCCAAGCCTGCTCGGAAGGGCAGTCACACAGCCAGGCCACCTGGTGCTCCCACTGCTGTGCTTCTATCTCAGCTATGTTCCTGAACGCTTTACCAACATTGCTGACCACCAAGGAGATACCACCCCACTGCTTTGCAAGCTTTGAACAATATTATTATTAGGCTTTATAAAACCGCTTAGTTAATGCATTTTTCCTATAGTTTTTTCTCTGTGTGATTTTGCTTCAAATCCATAACCACTCCCCAGCTTATCTGAAAGCAGAGAATTATGCTTTGCATAATAATCACCCGTACTTTTAAGAATTAATTTCACTGGTTTAGACAGGTTCTGGTGGAAATTATTGATTTGAAGGGCTCCTTTCTGTGATAAAATACAAATACTGGGAGAGAATACTGTCACAGGAGAAGAGCCTGGCACTCAAATTTTGATGCTCGAGTACCTTTGGTTCTGACACTGTCTGTGGCAAGTAAATAAAGCGTGTTTTGCTCACAGGGGTGCGTTTGTGGTTTGTTAGACCTTTTTTCCCTCGCTGCCAGCTCCGGGCAGAGCTGTCCCGTGCGCAGCTCCGCCCGGTGCCGCCAGGCGGGGCCTCGCGTTGAATCGCGGATTGTCCAGCTCAACTTTCCCCAAAATTCTCCTTCCCGTGGTGCCGTGAGACAGGCGGCACCAGCCCGGGCCCGAAACAACACTGCCGATCCGCTGGAGGGAATTACAGAGCAAGGCAGCGTTTCCTGCCTGTGCTGAGGGCAACAGAAGGGGCCTGCAGAGAGCTCGGGCCCAGAAGGCCCCAGCAAGGCCCAGCTCAGCCCTGCTCTGAAATGCCCTCCGTGTCCAAGGCGGTTCAAACACATCCTGCAGCTTCCTGCCGCTTCCTCTTCTTTTGTGCCATTTTCTTCATTAGTTCTGCTCTTTATTCTAATTCTTTGCTGCCGAACAGTTGAGCTTAGCCTGGCAAGACAACTCCACCTTTGATCACATAATCGTGGCACTAAACAGCCTGACACTATGAAATTTTTGCAGTCTCGCTATGGCTAAAAATACAAAGCGTTGCCCATAATTTCTCAGTAATTAACTTTTTGACATAATGTAAGAACCAGAGATAAAATATGGGTTCCCTGTTTTTTTCTGCTATGCCTCCTTTAGTCCTTAAGTAAACAGGACTTAATTACAGCTGTTAAAATAATGCCACAGTTTCTTAGCTAACATCTATTCCCTCACTCCAAAAAAAACCCAATTACAATTCCTAAGGGAAAGATTTTCCTCACTCCATCCACCAAGATCTACAGTCACAGGGAAACGTAAAATAAATTGTTCAAAGGAAATATCAGAGGTTTTAAAATCTAAAGTATCTAAAATGTTTTCAACTATTTAATGTGCTCAAGTGCATGTTACAAATTTTTACAAAGTAACTGTTAATGTGATCAGAGTAGATGTCATCTTGAAGTCCATAGGTGACAGCACATAAAAGCGACTTGCAAACTTCAGAATATAGAAACATAGGCTGATCCCCAACAATTACTGGCAACTTAAGCAAGTCCTGTCAGTATCAAGTGAACAGAAAAATGTGTATTAAAGTTTTCCCACAATTATTTTCGGCGTTATGGTTTTTGATATTGTACTTGATACAAATAAGCTGCAGTTAGAAAGGCGTTGGGGGGAGAGTGTTTCTTCTAACATTGGCACTCCTTCAGAATCAAGCATCAAACATCAAACCTCAGTCTCCAGCACTTTATTCATAAGTATTTATTCATGTTCTCCCTTTATAGCCCTCGCAGGCCATGTCCATTCTGTGAATAAAGAGTGGCCCAGCCACAGAGCTGAACACTAGCCCAGGACAGTCCACATCCCTCAAGCATTACCTCATTCCCTGGCTCTGCTCTCAGCTGCTCGTTCCAATTCCTGCCAAAACAAACCTGCTCCTGGCCGTGTTAGACCTAAGAATGACACTTGGGGCCAGTGAGTGTGGTGGGGTCAGGGGTTAGTCCCTGACCCATTTTCATTTAGCAGCAGGCTGAAGGCAATGGACCCAACTCTGATGTCATCGGAAGGTGAAAAGCATTTATGATCTGCTCTGATCTTGCATGTCATAACAAATCTTGCTTTTATGAGTTGATTTTATGAGATGGAGTTAAGAATTAGCAAAATTAAACACACTCTTTGTTTTTTTATTCACTTCTGAGGTAGCTCCAGTACACTGATGTGGATCAAGCTCTACTTGTTTTCCACAAGCTAATTTTTTAACCAGTTGAAAAATATCCTACACTTCATCTCTAAACTTCCCACATGTTTTTTTGAGAGATAAACTGTTCTTCTACTGCTCTTTTCAGCAGAATGTGTTGTTTATCTTAATGAGTTTGGAAAATAAGCCCAAAATATCACACTTAGGTGGAAAAATGCATTCGTTTGTTTAGAAAATCATGCTTAAACCCAAGGATTTTCACTCCTCTCCCTACACAGCACCAAAATTAAAGGAGCTAATAGCAAATGTGACATGTCAGTATTGCACGTTCACACAAATCTAATGAAGAACTGCTAAATTCACAATTCCACTAGGATTCTTCAAACTACCTGTATATGACAAGTGCTTAAAAACAGGATAAAACTTATTGAAAGATTTCTCTATCTTTAGAAGTCTTCCTTCAATTGTTCTCATGCAACCAACTAAGTCAAAATATTAATCTACAGCAGAAAATTCTTCACAGTGCAATTCATCCCAAGGAAGTCCTTGGAGATGGTTGGGCAACAAGGGAGTCAAACTGCTGTAGAAACAAGAATTACAGTGCTGGAAAGCTCCAGAAGCAGCCTAAAGCCTTCAGGCTCAGCAGGCTCAGCCCCCAGGCTGCTCTAGAGAGGCAGTGCCAAGATTGTGTCCTCCCACAGCAAGCACAATTTTCCCTGCAGTTGATGCCTTGATGTTTCTAAATCATCTTCCATTTTGAGACAAGTGATATCCATCAGCTCCTGTGCTGACATCCTGATTGATGTCCTACAGAATTCTGGTATCTGCTGTTCTTTGGGAAATAACAGGAGTTCACATGAAGGAAGACGTAATTTCTCAAGGGTAGGAGCTGCCCTCCTGTCTCAGGTCTGTGTGCTGTGTCAACATCAACAAAGCCAAACTCCCCCAGTACGACTCCTCAAAAAATCCCACTAGCAATGGAGCATATTCCATAATATCACAGCATATTTTAATGGGTTTTTTTCAAGAATGGTGTTTATCCTTCTTTTCAAGAAGTCCAAAATTCCACATGTTATAACAGATAATAATTCACAACACAGTAAAGGAAATTCAACAATTTTGATTGTCTCAAAATGGGTCTTGGCTGTCAGAAGTTTAGAATATACAGAATTAAGAGACTGTTTCTTTTTCATAATAAACAAATACAATAAAAAACCATCTTGTACTTTCTACCCCTCTCTGATGTCCCAGGCTGCCACCAAAATGCAACGTTTGCATTTTTTTAAAACTACACGAATTTGGCATATACTCACCTATAGAAAAATGTATCTGAAAAGCAGAGTGAGGTGTATTAAATGTTTTACATCACTGGTGATATATCAGCCTTGTGTATTATTCACTCTCAAAGGAAGAAACCACTAAACCTTATCTCTCAAGCCCACACCAACACTTGCTCACACAAGGGGCTCTTCCTGCAAAGACACCCGTAGGCTTTAGAAAGAATTTGTCTGGGAATGTTCTAAACTGTTTTCCCCTCTCTACACTGCTTTTGAAGACAGTCACAGTAAGTGAGGTCTCTCTGTGTCCTCTCTCAGAGGATCCTGGGTAGGCACTGCAGACAGCAGAGAACAGTGAAATTAAATAGCAAACTTCAATGGTTTTGAGAACTTGCTGGTTCCCTGATTTTGGTCAGTTTTAGAGGAAGGCAAAACCCCACCAGCAGACTCTGGAATAAACAACATCTTTTGTACTCACAGGCAGGTTCTTCCATGAGATGAAGGTTCAGGATGCCATGCCTCACAACCAATTTGGGTCATTTTTAACAAGTGCAGTTTGATGAGACATCATAATCTTGGTGTTATGCACAAAAAATTCTAAACTATAGCCAATGTTATAGTAGAGATCCACAAATGAAGGACTGGGGCTTTTTTCTCTTAACCGTTTACATTCTCACAGTTGTGTGATCATTTAAAATTTGAAAGAAAAAAAAGGCACCAAAACATTTGAAATCTTTAAGCAATCCTTTTCATTTTATAAATGGAAAATGTAAAGTCACCTGAAAATCACTGACCTTTTCTAATTTTTCAAAGTGTTCTCTGAGGAACTTCATGGGTCGGTCTGGCTTTGCTATACAGAGGTTTACAATGCATTCTTTTAAAATCTGTTGGATGTTGTGTTTCTGAACATAGAGTTCACATCCCTTCAGGCTCTCATCTTCTTCCACATTGCAGGAAGCAGCAGCAGCCATCTTCAGGCTTGTAAACAGAAAACACAACCTAGGTAAGAAAATGGTGCAAGAAAGAGATGAGACAGTTCCCAAATCCTTTGTCAGAGAGATCTGAAGAGCAAAGATATTTTAATATTGCCTGTTGCCTACTGAGGATCTATTGAATTTGAACATTTTAATGGGGTTGTACGCGGAAATGCTGAACTGTGTCATCTTTGTATCACCAACATCCCAGCAAGTACACAAAGAGGATTATAACTCCTAGATAGTGATCGATCTTTGGAAACAGATCAACAAACCGGTGAAATTAACCCTACCAGGCAAGGAGTTTCAAAGATACTATTAAATGAGGGCGTAAAGCCTTGCTTTGCTCTCCCCGTGGGGACTCGCTCCTGTCACCAGAAACCCAGCTTTCTGGGCAATTTTAGCATCTCTCCCTTTCCCAGCCTTTTCCTGCGCAGCCCCAGGGAAGCTGGGGAGAAGCCCCTCGAAGCGAACCGAGTTCCCCAATGGGAAGTTCGATGACCTGGGGGGAGAACAGCCCCAAACCCTCTTCATTTACCCCAGCGAGGTTATGACCGCCCCGTTACGAGCCCAGAACGCCAGAGCAGCTTTACCCCGGCCCCGGCCTCTCTGTCCGGCTCCGTGGATGCCGGGGGCGGCCGGGGCTGTGCGGGGCAGGCCCCGGGAGGCTCCGAGCGCTGGGAAGTGCCCCGGGCCCGGCCGGACGGAGCTGCCGCCGCTGTCCCTGTCCGTGTCCCTGTCCGTGTCCCTGCCCCGCCGCACGGCTCCGCGCCCGGCCGGGCCCGGGGAACGGAGGGGCCGGTAAATACCTGGTGGCCGGAGCCGGCTGAGCGGCGGCGCCTCCTCTGTCCTCGCCGGCGGTGGAGGCGGGGGAAGCGGCTCCCCTGCCGGTATCCGCACTGCAGCCGCCGCCGCCGCCTCCGCTCCTGCCCGCCCGCCCGGGGCCGCGGGGCGCCGCGGGGACCCTCCTCCCGCTCCCGCACAAAGGCTCCGGCTCCGCCGCGCTCGCCCGCAGGAAGTGCCGCCGCCGTCACTCACCGGCGGGCGCGGCCTCCACCGCCGCCTCCGCTGAGAGGCGGCACGGACCGCTCCGCTCCGAACCCAGTGGCACCGACCCGTTCGCTCCGGGCGGCACCGACCGCTCCGCTGCGAACCGAACGGCACCGACCCCTTCGCTCCGGGCACCAACTCCTTTGCTTCGAACAGCTCCGCACCGACCCCTCCGCTCCGACCCGCACGGACCCGCTCTGCACTTCTCTGCACTGCGCTGACCCGCTCTGCACCGCACGGACCCACAGGGGATGGCTGGACCTGGACCGCACCCTGAGGACAGGCTAGCGAAGGAAGACGAGCCTGGCCACAATGCACAATGGTCTGGCCATTAAGAACAGGCCTGGCCTCGAAGGACAGCATGGCCATGAGGGGCACTAGCTTGGCTGTGACACATGGCCCGGCCAGGAAGGATGGCATGGACGCAGAGGACAAGCTGGCCATGAAACATGTCCTGACCATCATGGATGATGAGCTGGCCGTGCAGGACAGGCTGCTGAGCCAAGGCAGGCTGTCTGCAGCACGGGAGCTGCCGGCCCTGCTAAGCACTCACAGCTCGGGAAGGGCTGGGAAGGGCAGCTCACCAGCTCTGCCCGTGGGTATTTAGAGAAAAGCCATCACACCCAGCAGCACCTCTGTGCAAGGCCATGAGGAGTGTGGTCACAGCTGGGGTTCAGCCACAGGCCGGCACGTGCTGTCAGGAATACTCCAATGCACACTTGTATTCCTTCTGCCAGGAATTTCACGTTCATGGTTCCCATAGAATAAAGGGTGAAACAGGACTCCAAAAGATCACAGTCAAGCTCGGAGAAGCACAACAAGAGAATAAACTCTGCTGGTAAACACCGGCTATTTTAAAAGAATAATTTGAATTAGTTCTGTAGTTTATTGCACTTTAGATTTGGTGTGATCACTCAAGAAAAGGACCCTGAGAATCCTTTTGGTTTGATGTCTGTTCTTGCAGTCACCAGAGGAGAACACAAAACATGAGGTTGTGTAAAGTACACGTAAGTACAACATAAGCACAATGTATATATACATTAGCTAATACAAATAAACACTAGAAAGTATACAACGCTGTTAGAAACTGACGACTTCCTGCCCGTGCTGTTTGATCCCTGCAGAGAAGGAACAGTGGGGGAAGTGACACAAGTGAAAGTGGCCGGGCACGGAGCCCCCGGCACTGGCGCGTTCCCGTTCCCCTCGGCCATCGCACCATCCGCGGGCCTCTCCCAGGTTCGCACCGCTCGTTGCCCGCGGGGCACAAGCGCGGCTCCCTCCTGCCGGTACTGGCTCAGCCCGCTGGACCTCGCCTGCCTCGTGCTCTGCCGAGGCGCCCGGGGCGCGCCCGCAGCGCGGCGGAGGCCGCTGTCACCCTGTCCCTGTCCCCTGTCCCGGTCTCTGTCCTTGTCCCACTCCCTGTCTCTGTCGCTGTCCCTGTCCCCTGTTCCGCTCTCCGCGCTGTCCCCGCGCACTGCCCGGCCCGGCCGTAAAGCGCGATCCCGCCGTCGCAAACGCCCCGCGCGTCCCTGGCGACGCGGCCGCCGCGCGGTGCCGGAACATGGCGGCGGCCGAGGCGGTGGCCGAGCTGTCTCAGGCGCTGGCGCGGCCCCTGAGCCTCCTCCAGCAGCCCGACTGCGCCCGGGCGGCGCGGCTGCGGGCGCTGGAGGACATCCGTACCCATCTGCAGGGCCGGCCGCTGCCTGGCGCGGTGCTGCAGGAGGTGTTCTCGGCGCGGCTGCTGCGGCCGCTGTCGCGCTGCCTGGCGGGGGACACGGCGGAGCGGTGCCGGGAGCTCGCCCTGCAGCTGCTCCGCCACGGGCTCAGCCACGGCGAGCGGCCCTGCGAGGCGCTGCCCGTGCTCCTGCCGGCCCTGGCGCAGCGGCTCTGCCCACCGCAGGGCACGGAGCCCAGCGAAGAGCTGCGGCTCGGCCTGGTGCAGCTGCTGAGCCTCCTGCTGCAGCGCTGCGGCGCCTCCATGGCCCCCTACCTCGGCGACATCGCCCGCGTCCTGCAGGCCACCCTCCTCGACCACTATGCCGAGGTCAGGCGGGAAAGTTGCAGATGTGCCGCGGCCTGCGCCCGGGCCATGCCAGGTGCGGCTGAGGGATGGGCAGCGCTGGGATGGTGTGATGGGGGCTGAGGAGGGGACTCTAGGAGGGAACAGGGATGCAGGCAGGAGAGAAATGAGAGGTCGCACACACCCTCACAGGTGTGCTTTGCGGGGTTTGGAGGATCTGTTGGAGAAGAACCGTGCCGGGACTGTAGGCTGAGCTGTTACATGTGGGTAGTAGCAGGAGGAGGGACTAGGGGAGGGTATGTGGGCAGTGTTCAGCTCTGATACTGTATAAAGTTAAAGCTGACTGCTACATAAACACAGCAACATTAGTCAGGCTGCTCTTTGTAGTGGTACAGAAATCATGTTGCTCCAGATCTGACATCCACATAGAGAAGGAAACAGAATTACGGAACAGCATTAAGGCCCCCCCAAATGCATTAGTCTATCCGAAATCATCTTGTACTGCTGGCAACAGCAACAATTGTTGGGTGTCTTGGATATATCCATGCTATGTAGAATCAGAGAGTGGTTTGGGTTTGAAGGGACCTTAAAGGTGATCTAGTTCCAGCCCTCCACCATGGACAGAGATCCTGCCCACTATGGCAACTCACATGGTTGATGTTTCTGTCTTTCTGCCCTAACAGAGCACTTCCATATGCAATCAGAGTCTCTGATAAAACCCCTCATGCAGACAATTTCCCACCAACACTACAGAGTTCGTGTTGATGTGATTCAGGCTACTGGAGCAGTGATACAGTTTGGGAATGGGAAGTCCGTGGATGATGTCCTGTCTCATCTGGCCCAGAGATTATTTGATGAGATTCCCAAGGTGCGCTTTTAGTCCTTCTTTTCTTGGCATTTATTTTAAATCTTTTTAAAACTCATCCCCATGGGGTGGGTTTCTTGGTGTTTCTCTCCCTGCTTCCCCCATTTTCATCTGCTGCATTCAGCTGAGATCTCTAAGTATGTCTGTCGTGGTTTAATCCCAGATGGAAATTAAGGACCACACAGCCCCTTGCTCACTCACAGTTTATGTCACCTATCCTGGCATTGTTCCCTCAGCTGTTTGTGCAGCTCCTCACCAGCAGAGCTTAAGACACCCAAAAGTCCTTGACTTAGGGTAAACTCTGCTTAGCAACTAGTAAACATCAGTGTGTTATCAGCATTGTTCTCGCATTAAATAAAAAAAAAAATAGCACCATACCAGCTGCTAAGATGAACTCAGTCCCACCTGAAACCAGGACAATGTTCCACCCAGCCTGTACCAGTTGTAATTTATCCCAAACCAATGCTGGTGACTGCTGTCTAGTTCAGCAGGGTGTTGAGGATGATAGGTGCCTTTTTGTTCTAATGGGTGCCTTCAATTCTGTCTTAAATTCTCCGTCACATCTCTCTGGGCCTTGATTCTCTGGCCTTTTCAGATGCTTAACAAACATGGTATGGGTCCCTTTATAAGATGCAACTGAAGCAGTAATTTTAAAATTAATCGTTCCTTTGTAGAACAGAGAAAATTTTCTTCTGGAGATGTGCTTGGAAAGCTACAAATTCCAGAGAAATGTACATTTCTTACATTCTCAGGAAGGAATTAGCCATGAGAATTTAGTTTTCTGAGTTAGGTCTGCATCTTGTCTTCCTCTCAGAGCTGTGCTTTTGTGCAGCAAACAGTCTAAGACTGACTAAGTCAGAGTGAAAAATGAGAATGTGATTCCTTGTGTGTTCCTTAAGGTGCTTCCTGCAAGTGAGGAAATGCTGGGTTCTTGTAATTTTTTCTGAGAGTATTGATGTGCTTCTCCACATCTTATATACAGAAAGCAAATATTGTTTTTAATATTTTTCTGTTATTTTCCTGACACCTTTTTTTGTCTCCCTGCAGGTACGGCATGCTGTAACAACTGTCATTGGAGAATGGTTGTTGCACCTACGAGACAGATACTCATATTTTCACAAGCTGATCCCTCTGTTACTTGGCAGCTTTACTGATGAAATTCCTGAAAATACGTAAGTGGAACATTTTGTCTTTTTTTTCCCCCCATTAAATAGATGTCAAAAAAATGTTCCTAAGTTCATAGATGTCTTGCTTGGAGGACAAAACCCCCACTTCTGTTTGTTTGTTTGTTTTTTCTTAGACTGAAAATGTTAACATTATGTTCAGTAACTTTTGTTGTACCGTCCTTTTATGCTACATTCAATTAGGTGTGAGAGAGACAAAGATGGGGTGGACAGAGACAGAATTATCCCTTGGGAGAAGAGGCCTCTGTCCTCTGAGTACAAAAGAAGTATAAACTCCCAACTTAATGTGCCTAGGTTAAATGGCAGGAATGCTTCCCATCCTTCCAGTTGTATTCAAATAGTCAGCTTTTCCAGAAGTCTCATTTTGAAGTGTTTTTATTTGGGGGCATGGTGGTATAAAACTCTTATTTTATATCTAGGAAACTGGCTTGGACCTACTGGGAAAAGATAGGCTTGCAATGGGAGAAAGAGAATGAAGAAGATTTGAAGGATAAGATGGATTTTAGTATTTCACCATCTCATTATCCCAAAGGAGGTAAATGTTGCACTGAAAGTAGTTTTTGCTTCGTGAATAGTCTTCAAGAGCTGCAGTGCAGTACTGACAGCAGAGCAGGATGTGTAATATTCATTACAGTATGTAATATTCATGTAGAGAGGTAGCACGTATAAAATAGATATAAAATTATTTCAATTATTTCTATTAAATTTAAATTTTTAAAAGTGATTATTTAGTAACTTTTTTTTTTTTTTTGATTAATCCAAAAATTCATTTTGGAGAAAGTAAATGAGGCTGCCTATGCTGAAAAAAAGGTAAAGCAGTGGTGCAGAAACAGCAGTAAGTTCTACATCAACCAGCAGCCAGGTGCACAGTGGGCACAGAAATGACTGGAAAGGAAGGCAGGAGGAAAGAACCCATGAGCTAAGTCCTTGAATAATGAGTGCAGGTCACAGCATTAATGATCCACATAATTGGTGTGGAAGAAAAATTTGCAATGAAATTATTTCAGACTTCTCTGGGAGATACTGAGATGCTGCCTAAAGTCTGCCAGTGTACATGAAGAATGTGGGAACAGAGTAATTTCCTTTATTATACACAAAACACCCAAAATATGCAGAATGGAGAGTTTACTTTTTAGTACCATATGATTTATAGGTGGCTTTCAAACATTGTGTTTGCAGTAGCTTGAAGCTTGTTTCCTGTCTTGGGTTCACAAAGTTAATGTTTAAAAATATGTATATGGGAGTTGGGGGAAGAGAGAGTTTAACTGGCTCATTTATTGATTTCTATACTCATATTTAACTGAACAAAAACTCTTCTGGTGTGAAAGAACAGGTTCATGCTTGACTTGTGCCTACATGACAATCACATCACAGAATACCCAGCAGCAAAATCCTTTCCATGACAGTGGGTTCCGGAGTTCTTTCTTCTTTGAAATTATACTACTTCTTTTTTTTTTTCTTTAAAGTTGTTTTACTCAGTAATGCTTGAATGAAAGGGGAAGCACTTCATAATGGTGACTGGTTTGACAGAACTGTTTAGCTTTGAAGGCAGGCAAGTTGATCTGTCATCCTTCCCAAGCTTTTCTCTTTCCTCCTTATTTTATATATATTTTTACCTCAGGGATTTGGAAATGCTAAGGAACGCTTCTACTTCCACTAGTCATGGCAGAAACATATTTCTTCTCCTGGCAGTCAGAGAATCTTTTAGCAGACATCAACTGATGAATTTGTCTGAGCTCCAGTCACTTATTTTGCCATGACCGTGATATAGTGAAGGTCATAAAAGGTTTAATTTCATTAAATTCATAAATGGAATTTCATTAAATTCCATTTAATGACTTGGAACAGTCATTACCATTTGTGCAGCTGATGGGGTTACCTTGGTCAGTTTTGTCCTGGTGTGTGTTGGGGTTTGTATGTGTAAGCTGTTTTGGTGGGGCTTTTTAGAAAGTGACATCTACCAATTACTTAATAATTAAACAATATGCGATCTCCCAAATAATTTTAGCACAATAAATATGCTTCATGAATTTGGGCAACATTCCAGCCCCACATTAAATTGAATTTTCATGCATTTTTCTTGGTAGAATGATGCAGTTAAGGTTTGAATGTGACATATATGTGTGTATTTATATATATGTCCACATGTAACTAAAGAATATTTTAAAGAAATGGCCTGATAATTTTGGACTTGAGTCTCAAATTAATGATGACTTTTAGGTATCATTTCTTGCTGTTTATCTTTACTTCCAAGTTGTATGTCTTATTAATAGTCACTCTTGATGTGACAAATAGAAGAAAAATCAGATGAAAGGATGATTGGCTGCTTAATCCTACAGATACAAAACTTTATCAGAGACACTAATATACCTTTTGTGGTGTCCTACCACAGACTGTGTCTGGATAATTGTTATTATATGTGTCCTTTCTGTTTGCTGTCCATGAGCATTTGGTTGGTTTGGTTTTTTGGGAGGGGAATTTGTGCTGGTTTGTTGTTTTGTTTTTTTTAATATGATAATCATGTATTTTAGTACTTTGCTGCCATTTCTTGTGACTTTATTGTAGTGGAATATTTTTTTTCCAGCTGTGAGTCTGTAGGACATTTTACTTAAGTAGCTTTGTCCAACTGTCAGACTAATGGACCTGCCATAGGAGCCCCTGCTTTGATCTGCCAGTGACAGATCCTGCAGGTCAGAGGGGGACCAGAGGGAGACCTGGTGTCATCCAGGCAACTGCACAGCTTGCACTGAGCCCCAGCACTCATTGCCTCAGGATACAGGTGCAGACAGTTTATGGCAGGGAAGTCTTTGACAGGAGTAGCTACAGGGATAAATGCCTGCATTTGAACATCTGAAATGAAGGAATTACTGATAAAGAATGGTCCAAATTCTTCAAACAAAATTCTGCCTCGGGTCGAGTAGGATGCCAGTCTGTATTTGCTGTCTCAAGTTGATTTTTTTATTTGACCTTTTACTACTCATTGTCAGCTTTCATAATCCAAAATGTTTCCTCCATTGACAAAAGAAGCAGCAAATCGTGTCCTGATTTTTTTTTTTCCTAGTTAGGTATTTCATAGGTATTTCTAAGCCTTTTGTATTCTCAGACCATTTACTTTAGCCAGTTTTCCTTTTAGCGTTTGTAGTTACACAGGCCAGTGCAGGAAAATATCCTGAGACAGCTCAGTCCTTTTCTTCCTGAGCATTTACAGGAGAACTCTGTATCTGAAGTAAAAAATGCACTCACATATTCAGTGTATTTTGACACCTCATAATGAATGATGTCTCTTTTTTAAAACAGCATGTGAACATTTTGAGTGACAATTATGAAATCATGCTTCTCAAAGAACAACTTTTCAGATCTTGTTTGTATAAACATATACAGTGTTAAAAGAAAATAGGCTCTTGTAAAAAAAAAATCACTGAAAAAGTTTGTTGCTGTTTTTTGGAAAGGGCTGTCACAGCTTTGTCTGTAAAGTACAAACAGGATGTTTGCTAGATGCTTGTGATATTGGTCAAGTTGCTCCTCTGAATCTCAGTGGTTTATAAATTAACTAACTGGTAAATTTGATGATTACCAAGAGAGTACAAAAGGCATTTGTTGGGAAAGGCAAGTTTATTAATTCTCCAGGAATCTGCATCCTTTGTTGAGGCAGGGAATATATATTTGTAACACTTTTAGGTTCTGTTTGAAATCAAAAGATAACCACAAAAACTCACTTTCCACAAAGTTGTTACAAATTAAATTCAGTCTTAAGAAAAAAAAATATATCTCCCCCAACTCCTTTATCATAATTTTAAATGTATTAATCAATTTTTGAAACATTGAAGAGACATTTCAGTGAGCTGCTTTTCTTGGAAAAGCCTTAGAAAGGAGATTATATAATAGCTGTGATTTTTAAACACTATCAGTTTGTTGGCCTGATGTATTACACAGCATCTGTACAAGCCATAGTTCCATGCCCTTTCTGCCTTCAATTTGCCAGATACACTTTTAACCTTTTCCTTTAGAGGGCACAATTGACATTGTCTGTTTTATTGCAGCTCATATCTTCTGTACTGTTTGTGCCTTCTACTTTCTTTCCTCATCCAAATTATATTTGGCTAAGCATTTGCATGCAAAAGGCTTTCTTCTGTTTATCTGTGTGTGTTTCAGTTTATTTTTCATGGGATTTGTATTGCTATCAAAATTAAAAGGGAATTACTAAGCTGTGTTTTCCAAAGTGGGTAAAGACACACATTCATTTCAATTCTCTTTCTCTACTCTTTCTGTAAACGTTTTAAAACATGAAATCTAAATCACCATCCAGTAATAAATACATAAATATTCAAAGAGCTGTGTGGGGCTTTAATTCTGCAATATATATTAAAGAAAGGTAACTTGCACAGGTAAATTCCTCACCAGCATTTGGAATATTTTGTTCTGTGCTGAAGCAGACACCCAGAGCTCTCACCTTGCAGCTTTTAAACTTTTCTGAGAATTGTTTGGCATTGGCTTCTCCTTTGATATTTCTTTTTGGGTTGTTTTTGTTTCTTCTAGAGACTCGACCAGGACTGGGTTGTCGGGAACTTGTGTCAAGAAACCTCTCCAAAATTCTCCCAGGTCTCTGTCATGATATGACAGACTGGGTTGAAAGCACAAGAATCAAAGCATCCCAGCTCCTGTACACATTATTGCTGCATGCAGAGGATCACATCACCCAACACATGGAGCTACTGCTGAGAACTTTGTACCAAGCGTGCTCAGATGAAGAAAGTGAAGTGGTTAAAAATGTAAGTTTGATCTGTTAAAGTAGCTGTTGTACACTGAATAAAGACCTTACAGTCTTCAATCTGTCTTCTGAAGGTTGGCTTTACCTTAGGTCACTGGAAATTGTCCATGACTGAAGGCTGAAGCTCAGGTTTATATGGATGTTAAAAACATGTGCACATTATACTTCAGTGGTCTGTTAAAATAAATGTATTTCTCTACTATTGGTATGAGGACCAATAGTAAAGTTATTTAAATACTGTTTAGTTTGTATGCCAACCCCATGAAGCATTGATAATAATCTCTCTGAAAATTATAAGCAGTGGATTAAAGTGCAAAAGCCTCGGGGCAACAAATTCAATGTAAAAAATGTGCAGGTCATGCCCTTTCAAGTTAATTTCACTTACCTCCCCCACTCCATAATCCAACCATATATTGAGGTATGTTTATTCCATGTGATACCCATATTCAGTGTTTGAATCCTTGACTTAATGCTTGGAAAATGCAGGGTGGGGGGGGTTGTGAGGAATAATTAGTTTGATTTTTACTAACAGTGGATTCTTTCAACACTTTGATGAACAAACCAGTAAAACAGATGCAGTTGAAGACAGGAGATAAATTTAGCAAAAGAAAGACAGGTGGTACAAATGCTTTTACAATTTTAAGATAAAGTCTTCTGTTCCTGTTTCTACACAAGGAAGAGAACATATGTATAACAAAAATACATCCACATAACTTGCTCTAAAGTTACAAATTTTATTGCTTTGGGAAATTGGAAGAATGTGTTCTGCTTGCTGGATGCAGATAGTCCAACCCTAAATCAGGCTCTTCTTTAGGTTCCTGCTCTCAGCTGGGCTATAAGAAAACATAAATAATTAGGACAATAAGGCCATGTAGCCCTGCTGTGTTGTCAAATTTCCTATCAAGTGCTTATTGCTATAAATCTAAATTCAAAGGTATGGTTCAAGCAGCACATAGCTGTCCCTTGCCTTTTATTGACCATACTTGTCTCTTTCTTGGATTTCTACCACTAATCTTTTCACAGGTGCTTCCAAGAGATTTGTTCCTGGTTAGGAGGTGATTTCAGTATTTAATTGTACTTTTCAGCACCTTTTGGTTTTGAATGCTTTTTATCTCTTAGTGATGCAGCTTCACAGGGTACTGTGATAACCTCCTCTAGGTTGTCACTGCAGGAACCCATTTCAGAGCAGCCACCAACTTGGAAAATGTCCATGTCTTTCTCCAGTCCAGTAATGCCAAATGAGACCCTTTCAATTTCTTCCCCTATTAAAGTGAGTAAATTGATCCATACAAATTTATCAAATCATATTTTTAACCCTTTAATTGTACAGTTTTCAGAGCACTAAGACTCTTTTTCTTTCTCTGTGGCAAATATGGAGGAGAATGGAGTTCTCATCTATACAGAGGATGTTACAACTCCATTGAGTCCTATATTTATGAAAAGAAACAGTTCTATATAGTGCAGATTTAGACTGTAGAACTCATGACTATGTGCTTCCATTGAGACTAAAAAAACTAGCATGATTCAAGTATTAATTAGGTGCAAAAAAAAGTCATAGCTAAATCACTAGACTATAAATGATAGAGAAAGGGAGATGAGCTTTCATCTTTGGGGAAATGAGGCACCCATTAAATCCATGGGATTGGAAGAAGTGTTCCTGTTGCACAAGGACTGCTGCAGTAGTTAATTGTTTCTTTATTCATGCACATGATTGTAAACATTGGGCATTAGTCAGGCAGTAAGCCCTGGTGTGGTGGTATTTCATGTGGAATACAACATCCTGATAGGTCTGCAAGGCAGGAATGGGATCAAAGGGTGTCACTGTCACGGGGAATACACAGTAATTGGAGCCTTTCAGTTAAAGAAATAAGATGGAAAGCAGTGGGCAGTTCCCCCATGGCATTGCTTCCACACTTAATTGGATCTGTAATGTCAGCTTCAAGGTATAGTACAATAACAAAAAAGTCCTCCTTCAGGAGGAACTTTTATAGTTACAGCTTTTAATAAACAGGGGATGATGCATTTAGGGCAAGCCTCAGAACAGCATTTGAGGGACAAAGTGCTGAACCACTAAAAGTGCAACATCTGGTTACTCTAAATTGGAAACTTTATTACAGTGAAGTTGTACACTTTGTTTCTGTGCACTGCTTTCTCATGGAAGTTTGTCTGATGTGGGGAAGGCTGCTTGCAATGCCTTATTATGTGCTTACTGAACATGTCAAGAAAATTTCTTCATGCGTATAATCATTCCTGAGCAAGTGGAAAAGGCCTACAAGGCAAGTGCTGAAGCATTTAAAATAACAGCTGGAATCATGAAAAGAAAAAGGCCATGATACATTGAATGGCCTCTGTGTTTTCAGGAAAATCCTCAAGTTACTCCTGTTCCTTTTTCAGAGTGTGAAAGCGGCAGAATTGATTGGAACGTTTGTCAGCCCTAAGGTGTCTTTGAAATTAATCAGCCCAGCCTTTGAGCAGACACCCAAAGCATCCTGTGTGATGGTTCTGGCTGCAGTGATTCGAGGTAGCCCAAAGGAAATCTTACAGCCTCATGTGACCCAGCTTGGCAACACACTGTCACAGGCTGGGGTCTGTCAGCGATCTGAAGAGGTAAGGAAAGCTGCAAAACACACAGCAGGATACAGGCTTTGTCCACACTGCTTTTTCACTTCTTCTCCCTAAATGCTCCCATTCCTATCCCTCCTTTGCATACCTGTCTCAAGATAAAGTTTGGACATGGGTCTGAGACAAAACAGGAGTTTCCCCACTCTTCCTGGGCTGTGTTGTGATCTCCTGGGGAAATCTGCTGCTTTCAAAAACTTACCAACAGTCCATCAGATGTGGGTCCAGGTTTGAGAACTGCTGTAAAAGACTTCGTATAGTGGTAAGAATGTGAAGAGGCAAGGCAGGGAGAGAAGCAGCTGTTTAGTAAGTACTGTACTAACAAAGGACTACCCTGGCTGGTCCTGAGGCAGAGTTTAACCCATGTTTTGAAATTCCTTGTGTTCACAATCCAAACAAGATCATGCATTTCAATCCTCATCAGTAAAAATGACTGAAAAATTTTTATAGTCTATTGTAATTGGCATGTCATGTTTCTCAAGATGCCCTCTTAATGTTGTCTGATTTTTGTTTTGCATTCTTATTTTCCATTTTAAAAGGCAGATACCAGTACTTTATGTGTATATTTAGGAGCATTGGGCTTGGTTACTTCTCTTTAAGTGAAAGTCTAGAAAGAAGACCTTTATCAATTAGAAATTTACTTCCAAGTGTATCCTTAGGGAATAGCTGAGCCCAAAGACCATTTTTATTTTAGCATTTGAAGAATTTTAATCAATTGCTATGTAAGGAGATCAGAGATTCTCTTAAATACCAATTGTATATTGTTTAACCTGCAGGATTTTTTTTCTTCCCATGTTCAAACATAGAAATAGATCTGTTAGAGATGCACAAGAGGAATCCTTGTAGTTTTCCCCACAAATGAAATCCTGGCTTTCATTCCACCAAAAGTTTGTTAGACTTCTGCTGTTAAAATGACCAAAAAAGGGCCAGTGCTGTGCCTTGAGGAACTCTGACTTCATGTCAGATGTAGGCTTCCCTTAAAACAGTTATTCATGTGTGCAGACTGAAGCTGGCCTAATTGTCTTTTTGAGCCAATGTAAGAAATACATTTCAAGTTCTTCCCTCATTAGGTTTCTTCCCTAATGGAATATGTACCAGTGATGCAGGAATTAACCTTAATCTCCATGAAGCCTGTGATGATTAGGAGCTCATATAAGTGGAAGCACTGTAACCTGATTGTTCAAATAATAATTCCCTGAGGTACAGCTGCAAAATTGCTCTGAGGTTTAAGCTTACCACTTCCATTTGGCATTAGCTCCAGGAGTCAGATCCATCTGCAGCTGAAAGTTTGGCAGAATTGTTCCAGCCTTTAGTCTTGGAAAACAATCTCTGTCTCTTTTAGCCAGAGAATGCTGCACAGACACTGTTTAGCTAAGGATTGACCATGTCCATGAGATTAATAACACTTATGGCTAACCTATTCCTAGACTTGATTTATTTTTTGGGAGTAAATTTATAACAATGGCCCCTTCTGTTCCCTGACAGCTTCATGGATGTCTGATGCACTTTATCATAGAAGTCATGACAAACTAGCTGACAACAGTATTGACTTGAACTGGTATCAGTTGGATCAAGATAACATGAATTATATGGCATCAAATGAGATAAATTGGCTGAGATAAAAGCAAAGGCTCAGGGTTCTTTTGGTTTATGTATTTAGCTATCATTGTTCATCCAAAACAGTCAAACATGGAATAATATTTCAAAGAGTTGTAACAAATATGTTATTAATTAACAAATTGCACTTCAGAAAGAGAAAGTACTATCAGCAAGCACTCCAAAATGCTTTGATGTTTTTATTCACCATTCACCAGTGGAACCATTGTGTGATTAAGAGCAGGGTCATTTAATTTGTTAACAGGACAAGGTAAACACAAACAGTGTGGGAGGAAGATTATATTGTATTCTATAAAAAGTAGAATATAGGTAATTAGAAGAACTAACATGAAATTACCAATGTGTTGCCAGTGTAAGGGACTGTACAGTGCTCAGATTTTATTAGTCATTTCCCATATCTCTCCTTTAAAGAAAACCTTATATTTGCTAAGAAAACATAATAAATACGTGCTTTTATTAATAAATAGGTCTTTTATATGGAGCAGCTGCTTTATTGTGTACAAGCATTGATTGAAGTGTGCCAGGAGGACTGCAAAGAAATTAGCTTGCAGCTAATGAAAGTTTTGGTGACCATAATGGCAATACCATCTTCTCAGGATCTTAAAGAACAGGTAAACTATGAACTGGTTTAATATTTTATTGTGTTCTTGTCTTTTCCTATTGATAAGACACTTTGTGGAAACAGAGCCATGATTATTTGTGGGGAGTATTTGTGGCTAGTCTGAGATTGTGCATCTCTGACAGTACAGACTGTACATGGTTAGGACCAGAATTAAGTCTGGAATTGGGTTTACAATTTGGGACAGCAGAACCTGGAGAATTATGTTTCTTCATAACTTTGATTAAAAGCTCATAAAGTACATTCTGGTTCCAGAAAAGGCCCTGGAATTTGGTTTAATTTTGTGGTCAAAAGCATCTAGTATGGGTCTGTAGCTGCAGCTACAACTACAGTTTTTCTGTAAGTGTGTTTAGGTTAGGTTTCAGAATAGATGGCTTGAGGTGCATTACTGGAGCATGGGAATCTTGGAGCTGGATGGGAGCAGCCATGGGCTTAGTAGAGCTGCAAGTGATTAACCACCTGTCCACAGTTAGGTAAAGTTTTGGAACAAGATGTGTCCAAGATTTTATGTTTGTACTGGATTCTGCAAAGCCTTGGGCATGCTGGTGGTGCTTGTTGAACTGTTGATGTTTACTTTTTAGTGGATAAGAGTCACTGTGAATGTTTGGTTATACACAGGAAAAAACTGAAATTTATTTTCTGTTAAAGAACAATTCACTTAGAGGTCAAGAGTACTACTAGCCTTAAAAATGTGATGGTTTCATAGTGATTTTTTCATCTTTAGCCAAATATCAGACTGATTTTACAGTAGTTGACCTTTTTACCTCCCCACAAGAAACAAAAGTTTAAATGTCACAGGAATGCTTTAAAGTCAAGGACAGCTGTACATGCCCAGATAATAGATGAGCTTTTGTGGCTCAACATTATCTCACCCCCTTATTTTTCTCTTCCTCTTTCTTCCCCGAGCTGGATATGATATAAATCAGCGAGCCATCCTCATGCAGTACAATTATGACCTATCCCAGTTGTCTTTTTTCAAACACACACCTTAAGTGCAGTGGCTATTCTGCTTCCTTTCCTCTTGCTCCCAGGCACAGTATATTCCAAAGGCCTGTGTAGCATCAGTATTTATGGCCCCAGAGCTGACAGGCTGCCTCCGAGGAGGCGTTCGCTCAGAAAGCTCTTGGGAAAGAAAGAAAGAAAGTGGAACAAAGCTTGAAACAAGTGTTGAAAAGACTTCACAGGTCAAAGAAGGGTGGGATGATGATCTGTCTTATGGAGAGTGGGTTATGAGGGTGGCTGGAGTTTTTGTTGGTTCACTTGGGGTTTTTTTTAGACAAAAAATCAGCCTGGGTAAGCCTTAGACAGATGGATCTGGAGTGTTTTGTGGTATCTTGCCTGTTTATGCCTGCAGTGGTCTATAAAGTCAGCAATGTCCATTTAAAACCTTACAACTTCATACTCCTATGAAGAAAGCAGTTTCATGGAGATAAATCCTGATTTTCATAAACGGAAAACTTAATCTCCTGAGATTATTAAAGGTTTAAGATGTTCCTGCAGTTCCAGATGATTTTTAAGTTGACAGAACTTTGGATGAGAATCCTTTTTCTCATTAGCCTTTCTTTCAGCTAGACACATGCAAAATCTGGCAGTGAGATTACATAATTGCAATATTTCAAAATTGTCACAAAGACAAATATGGCTTGAATTTTACTTTTTCTCCAGTTACTGATTATTCCAAAACTTCAAAGTGAGCTGTACAGCTTGGAGAAGGCAAGAAGTCCCTGTTAAAATAGCTTAGGAACATGTACAACAAAAGTATCACAGCTGCTGAACGAGTATGAATTTTTTGTTCAGAAAAGAAATCTGTATTCAGACTCAAAAGATTTTGAGTATAGACATAAATTATTCCAAAATTTGCATTACAGAACTTTAATTCAGGCTTTGTTATAAGGGGACAGAAGACCACTGAGATAGTGGGGACCACAAGTGCTGTGACCTAGGGGTGAACACTCAGGTCTGGCCTGACTTTTGGCTTTGTGTCCATCACGTTTGTGGTTGCTTGGGGCTGAAGGAAGGGACCAAGGCCACCAGCTGAGCACAGCAGAGGCATCAAGAGGAGGGTGGGTCACAGCCCCAAAGAGACTGAAGCTCTATCAGTTGGGAGAGTCTGTTAGGCATGATTTGAGCTTGTCAGAGGTTTAACTGGTGACATCAAGATAAGGTTTCGTTTCATTACCAGTGCCCTGTGCTCTCCTGGCTCTTCTTTCAGCACACTGAATATCAGCAGGAAAATATTGTGTCGTTAAACTTGTCAGCTTTCAAATAGAGGAAAGAAAATCACCTTTGCTATTTATTTTTATTTAACTGTGAGACACTGCTTAATGAGAAAATATGCATCAGTCTGCTGGCATATTTAATTTATTCTCTTTTTTTGTTTTTAATTGCATTCTTGAAACCACAGGATTTACTTTAAATGATATGTGAACAATGTATTATTTCGTATTGTGGGTTTCATTCACAGCACTGCAACTGAAAAATCAGCCACAGTTCCAGAATGAAACCCACATTGTATCTCTTGTTCAATGGAAAAAAAATCTTATGTGTTGTGGTGGGGTTAATAATGGGGAATAGTTTCTGTCCTGACACATTCTGTAAAATGTTCCAATTAATTTACAAGTAGCTTATATGTAAAATATTCATTTATCTGAGTTGTTTTGGCTGTCTGGCAGAATGCTTCCATAAAGGAGAAATCCATTGTGCTTGAGGCAGGCAAACCTGCTTTAAGAGTAACCTTTGTCCTTAGCAAATCCTGATTTATTTATTTTTTTCTTAGAATTCTCATTTATTTTCTCCACATCTGGTACTTCTATGAAAACATCTTTGTCTGGCGAGTGATTAGTCTGAAAGAGTGTAAAGGTCCTAGACATGTTTGAGCTAACTTGTGTGGTTGAGTTCAGCTTAAAAATATTAAAAATATGAGTACAATTTGTAGTTCTACTGAAGCACTTGGAGTCAAATGATGTCACTCCTAGCATTGCACTCCATCTTTCCCTGCTGGAACTGGCCCTGCTGGCAGCACATGTTATTCCTTAGTGAGGTTCCTCACAGTGCCTTGCTCCCCATTCTTGATTCACAGTCTATTGAAATCACTGAGACTACAGATCCTGCTTCCAGCACGCCTTTAGTCTCTCCCTTGGAGAAGTTTTATACTTCTGGTAGGAGCCTTCAGGAACTGTAAAAGCAAATTTTTGTTTGCTTTGAAACACATCTGCTGCAAGTGATTAGGAAAATCTATAGGCATCCTTGCCAGGCATGCTCATGTCTGGAAGTCATTTAGTAGTTCTTTTACATGTTTCATTTGTACATGTTTTATTTGCATGTCTCATGGAATAGTTCTTAATGCTAAATATGAAGAAGATGTTTCTGATGTAACAGTGAGTTTTGGTCCTTCAAAGCAACAGAAGTTGAGAATGTCAAAATGAGCCTGCACAGCTACTACAAAGAGAGAGCATCTTTCATAATTAAAACTGGGGGGAGAAAGGGAAGAGGGGAAATGCCCTGTCTTCTCTTACCTGCAACAGCAATAGTTTCTGGAAGCTGCCATGGCTTGGGATTGTGAGAAATTCCCCCTATGTTTATGCTTTAAAGCATTCTTAATTTAAGGAGAAAAATCACTACATCTTTAAAACCACTAAGAGCCTTTTTTATGATGTGATTAGTTTTTGGATAGGTCTATACATGGATTAGAGACTCTCTCATTTTGCTATTAGGTTGCTGTCTTCCTGATGATTTCATTTTGCAATCAGAACAAATGTTTCACTTCAAATAAAAGTTAATACATGTAGACATTAAATATCAGCCTTGATTGTTTAATAGAAACAATGAAAGTCTTTCCATGTCCCTTCTGTTCTTACAGAATGAGTTTTAAAGGAGTTTGGGGGTTTTTTTTAAGAGTTTCAGTTAAGTATCCTGTCTCTGTTCTAACAGGTGGAGAAAACAATGTCTTCATTAGCTGAAGTGCAGCAACTGGAAAGTTTTCATTGTCTCTACAAGCAGCACATAATTCAGCTGCTGGAGTGGGTTTCAGTGTCCTGTGAAGGGTGGACCTGCTATTCCCCAGAAGTGTTGCAGTTCGAGGTCATCGCAACCCATTCAGGTACGACTTATTTAGTGCTAAAAAAACTCCAGTCAGAATCTCCACAGCCTGCAGACAGCTTGTGTTTTGTAATGAACAGTGTAATGTTCAGAACCTTCACAAGAACATGATGGAAAGCAAAAGAAACATTGAAGCAGCTCATATTCCCAAAGATTCTGTGGCTGCAGGTAGAATGCTAAAAGCACTTAAGGAAAAGTGCACTTTCGGGTGAATGAAATAGGTGAGGATTAAGGGGAGACAAACTGATGTAGCTTGTGTCCAAAAGTCCATCTTTTTATTCCCTCTATTCACTAGTCTTTCAGAGGACACCACCTCTCTCTAACAACCACTTCCTCACTGTTGCTGTCCAGCACGTGGCTGTGCAGAGGTGAGTGACACACTCTGGTGTACATCTCACACACCTTCAGTCCTGCACAGTGAGCACTCCTCTGCCACAGCTCCCCAGCTGGCTTCTGCAGCGAGGGACATGGTGACAGGCAGTGCTTTTCACCTAGACACCCATTTTAAGATTATTACAATGAAAATTCTTGTTTATTTGTTTTTTCCTTTCTGTTGGTTTTAAAGGGGATGGAGACAGTCACTTCATGAGTATCACTGAGGCTACTGCACATAGTTAGATGTGGACAGGTATATTTTAAAAGGATATATCTTCTGCATTTAATCTTTGAATCTCAAAAAAACCCTCATCAAACCTGTGTGAAGCAACCACTTGTTGGTTTGTGCAGCAACCAGCACAAGTACTTTTTTTTGGTTTTCATCTGTGGAAAGAACAAAAAGTTACTTCAGCGCAAGATTTGAGCGGCCAACTTTTCTGTATATTTGTGCTCCCATTTCCGTGACTTGAGGGACTTCTAGACAGTTGTCTCTGTTTTCCTTAATGCTAAATAAATCATCAAATGTCTGGGCAAACATTTTGGCTTGCACCCAACACTGGTAATATGCTATTGTCTGTGTTTTCTGTCTGACACAGCAGCTCCTAGAGCTATTTTTTTCTTTCTTTCTTTTCATTCCCACACATAATGTTGTTTTTAATCAATGTAATCAGCTTTACTCAATTCATATTTCTCAGTTTTTATTGTTTTTCAGGAGCATATGCTTAAGCTGAAATTAGCAATGTAGTTTATTTTGTTTATTTTCCATCTGTTGAATTTGCTGTTATCAGTTTGATATAGTAGTAGTATCTTGTGAATGTGTCAGAACTCACATGATGCAATGTATCTTGAATAAATGCTGTGAAAATAAAGACCTATTTGTTGGCACAGGCATTTAGCAAACTGCAGTTCAACACCCTGTATTGCTTCAGTCTAGACAGTGAAGATTTGGGGTTTTTTCAATATTATTTTAAACATCAAATTTCCAGATATTATAAAATGCTATTGAGCTTGTTTTGGAATCTTGAATACTTCAATCAGTCCATCCCATGAGGAATATTCTTGTCATCAAATACCAGTGTTGTGTCTCCTCTGGAAGGATTTTCTGAGTTAGTGGAGTTGAATGGAATGTGCATCTTAAGGATGCAAAGCTGAAGAAGTTCCTAAAGAAAAGTAGTTTATTGCAAAATTAGGGCAGAAAGAGCCTTCTATGCCTGCAGAATAAAGTGTGTGTGTACAGTCTTTATGCACTCTTCCTCTTTAAACGCAGGCAGATGTTAGTCATTATCAAGGAGAAAGGCACAAACTTCCTTCAGTTGTGGGAAAATAACTTCTTAAAATGTTGGAATAACAGCGTAGAGTTTAGTTTGTTTGTTGTTTAAATTTATCATAGGATATGAAAATATTAACAAACTGGAGTTAATTCATAAGATATTTTTATTTCAAATGGCTTCTAGAATACATCATATTTTAGATTGTCTTATAAGATGAAAATAAGCATTATTTAAACAGGGAGAAGGAATGCTGCTGCAGTAATTGTATTATCCAAGTTTTGAAGCTGATCCTTTCAAACAGGCCCTTTCCTATGCCGCCGGGAGTCATGAACATCTCAAATGCTGCATGTGGAAAAACTTGAAAGAAGAAAAAAGTGTAATTAATGCTGCTGTGTCCAGAGGTGTCAGGGCCATGCCAGATCCAGTGTAGTTTTTAATGAAGTTTAAGAAAACCAAAGCTTTGTGCATAGCCTCAGACTTGCAGAGTTACAAGGGAACAGCATTAATCCTCCAAAAAGAGCCAAAATGCCCTCTGGAACTGACAGTCCCAGCAACTCTGGGGTGTCATGGATAGATTCATTCCAGAGTCATGAAGTGATAGAATGGCTTGAAAGGAGCCTTAAAGACCATTAAGTTTCAACTCCCTGCCATGGGCAGGAACACCTTCCACTCTCCCAGGTTGCTCCGAGCTCCATCCAGCCTGGCTTTGGACACTTGCAGGGATGGGGCAGCCACAGCTGCTCTGGGCAAATGTGGTACAGCTATGCCAAGCTGACTAAATGACACATGGGGAACTGATCTTCAGGCTGCCCTGGCCAAAACTGGGGGTACCTGAGCCCATGGGAGTTAGCCTGGGGATTTGTGCACCACCAAATATTGTCACATGCATACCTCAGCAGCTGCCATGCAAGAGTGGGGAGCTAAGGACAATTTTAACACCACTTATATTAGAAATTTTAATGCACCTACATACAAAACATCCATATAGAACTTGCTAGCATTCTGAAAAAAGCCTTCTGTGTTTGTTTGCTAGGTCCTGTCATAGGTGAAGCTCTGGATGACTTCATTCTCGTTCTGAAGACTTGTCTCCAGCCAAACAAAGACCCCCAGATGCGGTTAAAGCTTTTTACTGTTTTATCCCAGTTGTTGCAGAAAGCAAGTGAAACCATCAATTCTCAGGGGTAAGTGGAGGTCTGATTTCACACAGCTATTTCAATACTCCAGTGGCATTAAGAAGTAATGACCATGGGAGTTATTTAACCCCTGTAACCATCTCCATGTGAGCATGGCTGGAAGAAGAAAGACTTTCCCACCATCTTCTACAGCCTATTTTTCTTGCTATAATTTTTAACAATGATTAGGAGGGTAGAGTGCAATAATTAAATATATATATATAAGTCTTGACTTCCTCCACTGTAGTCTTCCTACCTGTGCCATTACTGGGAATGAAAAGGAATGTCATGCAGATCTGGATAGTTTTCAAAAAAATGAAGAGCTGTGGTTGAAAAGAATATTTGTTTGAAAGCTAAAAGGGAGATTCTTGGAAAAGAATTGGGGGTGGGGGGGAGTTGTTTGGGCTTTGTTTTTTTTCATTTTCTCACAGCCAGCTCCTAAATCCCTAAACTTTGCCTGTAGTCATTGTAAGGAAATAGTTAAACACCCCAATAAATGGGCATTTAAAAATGCCCAAGATATTTCATGATGTTTGAAAAGCATTAAACTAAATGTTTGATAAGGCATTATTGTGACTGAAGATGTAAGTCTCCTGTTGCTTGGCAATATTTATGCATTGCAAGTACAATCTAAATATAACTGAGGTGCTTATAAAACTCCTCATCTGTAACAATGCCAAAGGGGGCCTCTTTTACCATTATTAATTTAACCTAAGTGTACAAACACTTGTGCAAAGTTGTCCTGAATACATAAACCACATCTGCTCTGCTTTTTACCTGCTGCATTTAGGATATAAATGTATTCTGATGCACTTTTTTTTCATTTTTAACTCCTAAAAAGTCCCCAACCAACAAACCAACAGAAAAAAAATCACAGGAAACATTCTTCTTAAAAGTACTTAGATAACAATGGTCATTTATTTATAGGTAAAAGTGTTTTCACAATTCTGATGAGCAAATTGGCACTCACTGGGCAGTTGGGATGTTGAACATTCATTCTGGATCCGTGAGGCCAAGTTAATATGAATGTAGATGTATTTTTATCATTTTTAGATATATTTTATATATTTATGGCCTGCATCCTATAATGAGGGGAGGAGGAGGAACTCTGGCATTCCCATTCAGTGGGGAATTCCAGGTAAGCTGAAGAATCTCTGCTGATGGAGCCCCTAATAGACTTTGAGCTAATGTGCTTAAGACTAAATATAGTGAAACTCTTCTTTTCTGACTGAAGCTTTGGTGCAAAGTGTGCTGTTACCTGTTTCCATATTCTCAGGATCCAGTGTTAAATTCCTGATTCATATAAGAAGTATCTTTGTAGTCAGTGGTAGTTGGTAATCAGTTACTTGTTTAAATACTGTAAAAACTACAGTCAGTTACTTGTTTAAATAATCATGTAACTGAGTGATAGTTACAAGACTAATCTAGCTATTCAACAATCTAGAAAAAAAGAAAAGCACTTTGAAAACTATTTGAAGTGTTCCAGGATCTATTTGTTTTAAACCAGTTCGTATCATCCAACTGAGAATGCAAAGCCCTTGGAGCCAAGAAACCCAACCCAGTGAGCTGCCAGCTTCATGAATATTCTCAGTGTGCATTAATATTCTCAGTGTGCAAAAAACAGAAGAATGTTTCAAAGTAATTCAGTGAGTATGGCCACACACCAGCCCAGCTCTGCACACAGCAGTGGTGGAGGTTGTTTTGCTCAGGGCAGTGTGAGTGAATGGCCTTTGTCAGGATGAGATACATCCAGGGGGGGTCACAGACCTGTTTGTGTGAAGGATGGTCCAGTCCAGCTCATAATGAGGCTCTGTCCTCTGACAACAAAAGCAAAGCCATGAATTTCACCAGTAGGTTTATCTTCAAGACTAAAAAGCAGTGGAAGCAGCTAAATGCCTCTTTGAAGTCTTGATCCTGCTTACCATGGACACAGCAAATGTTTTCATGTAGGAGGCAAAATGTAGAGTTTTTGTGTTTGAAGCATTGTTTGCAAAACGTTTCTGGAGGTTTTGATTTGTAAAAGCCAATCCAAATTTGTTTCAAATTACATGGGTTTAGGATGTTAAATTTTAAAAAAAGGAAACAACAAAACATACACAGAAAACCCCAAGACGCAACAATCCATAAACATATAAGGCAAAGTGCAGCAGTGTCATAAAAGCAGAAAAGGAACCAATGCAAAACAAAAATGTATAAAAAATAATTAACACAGAATGA
Source organism: Nicator chloris (assembly GCA_013400495.1). NCBI lineage: Eukaryota > Metazoa > Chordata > Aves > Passeriformes > Pycnonotidae > Nicator > Nicator chloris. Next base: position 1,021,050 of record WAAE01153461.1, read on the forward strand.
AAGTTTAAGTGTGCAAGTTCATAAAACCAATTTTAATGCAAACCCAAAACCCAAGCTCTGCTTTGTACATCTGCATAAAAGCAGGGTATTAATGTCTCTGCAGATGACATTTTAGTTCTCTGGTATCCAGTTGAGAATGAAGTATCAGCTCTGTAAATACAAACAGCACAGACAGGGTATGTCCTTTCCTGGAAATTACTGACTTTTAGAATTAAGTTACACAGATTTACAACAATAAGATCTGAAAATGGAAAGAGGGAGAATTTAATTGCATCAGCAGGAGCAAAAATAAAATGTTAATGGTAATGAGAGATAGTGTTGGGAAGTAGTAGCAAGTTCCAGTTGCACTCTCACATTCACTGTTGTACTAATTTGTTTAGCTCCTTGAAATGGTTCTGAGAGTTTAGATAGGAAGGCTTTTGGTTATTATGCTAAACAGTTGTGTGGTCACCTAATTGTGTTTGTCTGACACGATTGAGTCAGATAATTGCCAGATATTGCTTTACTGATTCTGTTTCAAGGCACTAGAACAAACATTCTCACAAAGAGCACAGCACCATGGTTAACGTAATGCTGATGGAATTTACCTTTGTGTTTTGACAGATCGTTTTCTCACTGCAGCTTAACAGAAGGTTTTATTAAAAACAGAAGCAGCTACTGATTAGATAGCACAGACAGGACAGAGCTGCTTTTAGCTTTGGAGCTGAAAGGAAATTTGGAATGATGGTGATCATTAGTTTTACTTTTTTCCGACAACTTTTTTAACAGGAAATTATTAATGCTCAAAAATGTGTTTAAAATACCACATCTAAAGGTTTTACAGATTTAGATGTGTCTAATGGGACATCAGATGTCTTGTTATTACTTAAGTGCCATCTGCTGACAAGAAGCAGCAGTGGATGGATCTCTGACTTCTTCAGAGTCCAAGGGCTCCCTAGCCAAGGGGAAGCAGCAGCCAGGTGTATATTCCCATCATGTTGCAGGTGTGTGTCAGCACATAACTGAGGCCTGCCAGTGCAGCTGCTTGTGCTTTAGTCAGGTAATACCTGGATAACAGGGACTACCTGCAGTGTAGATTCTTTTTAAAGTACTCCCTGGTAATTGTTAGTTGTTAACATGGACCTGTTATGTTCCTCCTGTGTCTTGGCACATCACTAAAGGGGCTGCTCATTCACCCTGGCAGTGTAGGACTCTTAGAAAAGTCAACAAGAGCTTGTTCCCTTTGTACCAAGCAGCAGGGTGGGGATGTGCTGTTTGGCACTCAGGGGGCTGCAGTTTGAATAGAGCTCTGAACACAGTGGGACAGTCAGGCTAGGTTCAGTCTGTTTGCACACTGCCAGCTGCTCTGTAAGGCAGAGGCACAGTGGATTAACCCGTGCCTGTTACTAGCCACAGTCAGACACTAATGTCTCTTTGATGCAGCAAAGTATTAATTAACGTGTCAGATCTATATTTTTTTCCTCTTAATTTGACTTTTTTTGAGCTATAACTAAATGAGTGTGAGGGAATCCTGCCTGTTGTAACTGCTGACTCTCACAGCAACTTTTAGCATTATAACAACCCATTCAATGGAGGAGAAGGAAAAAGCAGCAGCAAAAACATCACATTATGTGTTTGTAATAAAAACCCCTAGTATTGGGATTGGCACCATCAGAAAAACTGAGAGACCTCTCATCTTTGGGGGAGACAAGTTTCTGGGCCAAGAGAGAGCTGAAATATTCTGTGTAGGCTCCCTGCTCTATCAGGAGTTCAGGTGTCATCAATAGCATTCATACTTTTCACATTATAAATACTTTACACTGGCCAGTCTCAAAGGGCCTCACAGATATTAATGAATCCTCACAACATTGCACAGAGTGTTATCTCTACTGCACAGACAGAGAAGGTAAGGAGTTTACTGAGATAACACTGAGTCATGGTGATTGCCTGAAGTGGGAGAAGGTCTAGCCTCTCCTTTCTATGAATGCTAGGTAGTTGTTGAAATTTTATCTCAAAAAATTAAGTTGTGAAAAGCTTATCACATACATTACAATCACATTGCCTTATAAGATGTTATTTATTTTTTTACAGAGCCTTTTTATTTCCCTTTTCTGCCTATGTTTCTATGACAGAAAATTCTCTTTTACATCCTGTCAGTCTCTTTATCACTTTCTCATGAACCTTTATTTTGCTTTCTTATTTTTGGCTTCAGGCTGTTCCCTAGCTACCTTGAGACTGTGATAAAAGACATCCTGGCTCCTAATCTGCAGTGGCATGCTGGAAGAACAGCAGCTGCCATCCGTGCTACAGCTGTATTGTGCCTTTGGGCTCTCATCCACTGTGAAATGCTTTCACCAAAAGAGGTAAATTCTCTCTCCTCCTTTGAAATCTTAGGCAGGAAAACAAAATAAATGCAAGGGAGAAAAAAAAGAAATCCTTAGGGTAAATAATATTTTCAGAGGGACATACAGGTTTCATAATAAATTCATTAAATGTAACTGAATGTTAGTGACTGAAACAATCACTGGTGGAGGGATGATGATGTCCTGATAAGAGACCTGAGGCCAGCAAAATGCTGAGGTGTAAAACTGAGTAGCATCAAATTTCGTAGATACTGTTTTCTAACAGATCATTAGTTCTGTAGCACAAGGTACTGACCACTGTGAACACAACAATTTGGGTGCTTGACATTACTGGACCCACAGGCAGAGCCTGTGCAGCAGCACTGGAACCAACCAGGACATGCTGTGCTGTCACGTGGCAAAGACAAGTTGTCTGGTTGCCTTGGAGCCCACAGGTCCATTTAGAGAAAAAAAATAACATCTAAAGATTCTAAGAAAGGACAGGAGGACTTGAAAAGGAACATGAAAGAATATCCATAGAGACTGGAGTGCTAGCAAGGAGTACACTTGAAGAGATGTTACCCACCCCTGATTAAGGATTAATTGAATTTGAGGGGGTTTTTGAAGCTTCTTTGCTAACAAAAGGATCATTTGGAAATTATGCACTGGAAATATGTTAAATACAAGGTCATTCTTCAAAAATAAATTTAATTCAAATGTTATTAAATGTTCACAGTCTTTAGTGTCTTTATAACAGACCTGCTTAAACACCCATAACTGGTTGAGTTCACATATACAGAAACGTTGATATCAGAGTCTACTGTTCTAGCTGGACATTTTTTCCTGAATCGGTGCCTTAATGCCTATTTGGCATTAACGGGTGAGGTGCAATACACGGAATAAAGTCCAATTCGGAACCTCCCAACACCTCCCAGCCCGGCTCTTCCCGTTGGAGTCAGGGCGCCATCTGCTGGTACCTGTGCGGAACCCTCAGCTCCGCCTTGCTCCGAGGCTCGACGATTTGGGGTTTTTTTAAAGGCGAGTACGTCTGAAAGCTTTTACAACCTTGAGCATACATCTGAGCTACATAAAACTCATCTGCTTGTAAACTGAGTGTTCATGAGTTGGGTGATTGACTGGTGGATTTTCATTTTCCAAGCTAACACAGAGGCAAAATTAGAGCTCTGTAACTTCAGGGATTTTCAGGGTAACGTTTATAGCTAATTTTTTTAACTAAGCAAACAAGTATCTGGCACGGCTAATGGTAAGTGCTGTAACACTAAGCATATTTTTTTCTATGCTTTTTCTATTAACTGTAGATCTTAAAAGTGAAAGATGAGTTGATGCCCCAAGTTATTGCTTCCATGGATGAAGACTCTAAAATTACTCGACTGATGGCTTGTCGTATTGTTGATGTTTTTCTAAAAGTCTGTGGGAGGCAGTTTGATGCAGATAAATTTAAGAACACTTACACAGGTATGTGTAAAGGTTTGGTAGTTTTGGGGTGAGGGCTTTGTTGGTTTGTTTGTGTGTTTTAATCACAGTGTTGAAGAATTACATTTACTTTTTTACTCAAAGTGCCACAGTTTGCTCAACTTGGCTCCACTTTTAAGGGTTTGGCAGAACCGAGCAGTATTCCCAACGTCATTATCCATCGGACCACTAGGTGGAACTTCACTCAATACTTTGGTTTGTGCAGGGCTTGCCAGCAGCTCATCTGCATTGCTTCAGAGTTTGGACTATGCGAAATAATGTGCTAAGTATAGTGAGAGCAGAACAGTACTGCAGTGTATAAATGGAAGTCACATTGTTCTCTGTGCTGTGTTTGAGAGCCAAGAGCAAACCATTTCAGTGTACCATAAATAGACCTGAATAGGTAGTGGGTTGGGTTTTTATTAAAAAAAAACAGAAAAAAAAACCAAAAACAAAGAAGAAAACTCTAATCTAGATCTTTGTATTGCCAATTAGAGGTAGGAGCTGTAATGCCTCTTAGGATGAAGTGATAAACTATGAATCAGAAATACAGATTATGCTTTGTGCCAAGGTTTATGTTCTTATACATACAAATAAATTTGGCTTTCCCTAATTCAGCATCTTAACAACTGATACTTTTTCATACATGGCACACTAGAAATCTAACCACAGACATTTTTATTTTGGAGAAATACATGATCAGATAATTCTCAAAGTATATATGTCTTTGCATCTTGAATATTCATGTAGTCTGCAAAGACATTTTTATTTTGGAGAAATACATGATCAGATAATTCTCAAAGTATATATGTCTTTGCATCTTGAATATTCATGTAGTCTGCAGTGCAGTAATTCACTGAAACAGTAATATTTACTAAGGTAAATAATTCATATTTAATAATTTAATTAATATCTAATAGAAATGCTGTGCTTTATAAGACATAGAAATGCTTAAACCCTGTAGTTCTGTAATGCATAAATAGAATCCACAGTTCCTTGTTAGAAGGAGTGCTAGATAACATTCAATTAATCTAGATACTTCTGCATATGTCTTTTATTAATGTTTGAACATCATCCAATAACAATGAATGAGGAGCTTTTAGGAACAGCATGTTACATTTATTTATCATGCTCAAAAGACAAAAATACATCAGAAATGCAACAATAATTTGAATGTTGACAGAATACATTTGATTTTTCAAATGCAAAAGCCAGCTCCTCTTTTCAGAGAGCATTTTGGTTATTGCTCCTTTTCAGAGGTTTTAAAGCGTCTGGATGATGCCTCGTGTGATGTCCGACTGGCAGCTGCTCACACCTTGGCTAATTGGTTTAAATGCTTAAAGGACAGTGATGTGAAATCCTCAATGGAAGGTCATGTTGAGTTTCTGTACCAAGAACTGTTGGTACATCTCGATGACCCAGATGAAAATCTCCAAAAAGCAGTCCTAGGTAAGAATTTCCATCACATATATTTTAACAATGCTTTTTAAATCATCATTTTGAGTGTTCATGAAAGCAGCACGTACAGGTAGGGGATAACCCTGCCAGGTTGGAGCTTTCCTTTGGGTTTCAGTGGATGAACTGTGACCTTTCACCTGTGTGCAGAGTGAATGCTTTGCCCAGTGTTCCCCAGGGGAGGTAGCAGGGCAGCGGAACTACCAGAGACTTCATAGATGGTAAACAGGATATGTAGCACAGAGCCCAAGCACTACAGGGTGTGACCATATCCCAGCCTGCTGGAGGGGCTCTCTGGAATTTATTAGTGTAGCAGCCTGGGTTGAAGAACATAAATGTCAAAATACAGACCTCAGCAAATGGGGGAGGGAGGAATTGTGTTGTCATCACTGCATCACTTGTAGAACAATTTCCAGGTTTGCTTCCAGCTACTTTGAGGGAACTTGGGTAGAGAAACACAAAGCAGCTAGTAATTTATAAAACATATTTTTGTCTTACAGAAGTTTTAAAGGAAGGAAGCATTTTATATCCAGATCTGCTGGTGAGAGAAATTGAAGGGGCTGTACATAAGCATCAAACACCGGTCTATTGTAATCAGCTGCTACATCACATTCAGTCAGCCAAGCAATCAGCTTTATGAATCACTGCTGAGACTGTGCTTAGGAAACTGATGTGAAATCTGTATGACCTGGATTATCTCTGTATTTTTGTTTGCTTAAGAAAGGCTGAGATGGAAAAAGGTTGTTTTTTCTTTGTAAATTCACTGTTGGCTCATTTGAAAGTGAAATTGGCACAATTCTATGTTCTTTGCAGTTTGAACAGTTCTTTGTATTTCCTAGCAATAAAACAATGTTTTAATTCACTTCACATTGGTTTTTCAGATACAAGGTTTAAAGAAGGAATGTTTTTTCAGGAATTTAATTTTTAGATTATTTAACAATTTAATAATTTAATGTCAGAGTTACTAATGTAATACAGCAAGGATTCAGTCTTTCATAAAGCATTTCAAACTGCATAAAATCACTCTTCACAGAGTCAGGTATGTGATGACCAGTTTTATTAGAAAAAAAAGCACCCAAACTTCTCCTTCATATTGCATCCAAGTGTATATTTTGAATATTCATATTTATGCTGATATAATAGGGACATAGTAGGTGGCACTAAAATAGGTTTTTTTTATTGTATTACGTTTCATGACTGAGAGTAAAGCTGAAGTTTTTAAATTACAGTTTATACATGGGGAAAAAAGTGCTGTTTTGTCATTTAGATTAACAGTATTTATATTTTTGTACTAAATAGATGTCACTTGCAGGTTTTGTGTTTATACCATTGTGCCTTGGAAAGCAAGCAATATTTGTTTGCATAATGCTTTAAAATTAAATTCTGTGACTTTAGGTTAAAGCTTGGTATGTTTGGGGTTTTCTTCAATAGCTTTGTAGTGTGTAAGTTTTGGTGTCATCTTCTATTCTCAGCTGTGTAATAAAATAAGGGAGCTCCTAGATGCTTGTCTACACCATTGTGGGGTAGGGTGCTGGGGTTTTTTTGCACACACAAATCATGGAAAATCAGGATTCTGATGTGAGTTTTTTAAATTATCTGTATTACAGACAGAAAGTGCTCTTTGGCTTCTAATTCCCAAGTGCCTTGGCTTTGTGTCAAGTCTAAAAACAGACTCTGTGGGGGTTGTTCATACTCCTTATGCTGTAGGAAGTGCTCGTGTTTGTTTGTCCATCTGACCTAACTTTACCTTTTCAGGCCTGTGACATAATTGTTAACCAACCCATGGTCTGTTTACAGCAATGTCTACTTGCCTTTCCAAAGAAACATTTGAGACAGATTACAGGCACAAGTTTTATTCCTAGCTTAAAGGCAAGGTCAAACTTCTGGCCACTTCTCCACAAAACACTGGGTTGCTTTGAAAATTCTCCAAATAGGGACAATAATACTAATGATACAGAATAGCTGAGGAGTTTCTTATGGATCCAAAAGCTATTTTGCATTCCTGTAGAATAGGATACTCATTTTAGGTCCTTTGTACTGTCTTTGAAGTTCAGCTTTCCTTTAATGAAAAGCTGAAGTACAGCTGTTCCTATACTGAGCAGCATTTTAATTGACTAAAAACTATTAACTATTTAACTCACTGTAAGTGGAGGGGCAGCTAAAATTCTTACACGGCACAATCTGAGTGAAGTAAAAATCTCTAGAGAACATTAAATAGAGTGAAGAAGTTGTGAAGTCTCCAGCCTTGGATATATTCAAAATCTGACTTAATACAGGCCTGAGAAACCTGTTCTGCCTGAGCCTGTTGGGCAGGAGTGGGACTTCATACAGCATCTCCAGGGGCCTCTTCCAGCCTGACTATTCTATGGTTCCATGAAATTGTTTCCTTAGTCTAATCAATTATTAAAAAGCCAATTAAATTAGACTGGAAATAGACTCTATGACTATCCTAGCAGAGACCTTGTTCTCAAAATAGTCTTGCAAAGCAGCAGGTTCCTGCAATACAACCTAAAATTTCACTTCAGCAGCAAGAACCTGATTCTTATGGTAAAGTTCCCTTGAAAGTCCCCTGAATAAATCCTACTTAATGACACTACTACAGGCATGATATTTTTAGCTTCTTATGTTGACAAAATTTAGATTCTTTACCACTGATTAACAGCCTCATGATAGCTGCAGTACAAATGTTGGTCAAGTGCTTGTAATTACTCTTGTGATCTAAAGCAGAAATGTTTGCAAACCCAACATCAAACGTGGGATGAGAGAAGAGAACATTCTTGGTTGACATGGAATCTAGTCAAAGTTTTTCAAGATGTTCTAAAGCTGGCACGCAAATAGTAAGAGGTGAAGTATTCATCAAGCTTGATATCTTCAGCAGGCTGGGAACTTTTTATTCCTCCATATGTTGAACATTTTGTTATCTTTCAGAGCAGTCCGTTCTGGGATGCCTCACAAAGAAAAATCTCCACGTCATCCAACAAACCAGCTTTTTCTTCAGAGCCAGGAGAGTTTGTTAAAATGAATATTCTAATAATCCTAGAGACATGCTAAACACCTGCTTGATCTTGTCTGTGTGTGTCTGACAAACTAGGGATCTGCCACTATGTCCTTTTATTAGGTCTTCTGGGCATAGGACTTGACAATGTGCTAACTTTGCTTGTAGTTTACCATATTTCAACTTGGATAACCCAAATTTCTTAAACCCCTTTACAGAAATGTACTGTTACTGAGTCTCCTCAGAAAATGTACTGTTTATGAGTCTGGATTTTAAAGTAGTTTTCTTTAAGACTCAGCCTTTTACTGGATCAGTAGGAACTCAACTAAAATGTTTTGGGGTTATTTTCCTGTTTGGCCAGATCAGCTCTTGTATTTTCTAGATTTGGTTCATGCACATTACGGAATGTCACTAGCACCATATGCATTATATCACTTTTAAGCAAGGGCAATTTTAGGGGAGCAGAGCTGTTATCTCAAACTTTCAGGCTTTCAGGCACTTTAGATAAGCAGCCTTTAGCCCTGCCCTTCCTGTGACGAGTAGTTCTGCCTCTGTCTTCGTCCTTGTAAGCCAGAAGACCTGTTGTGGAGCATCCTGGGACTTGGATTCTCAGCAAAACAAATATTTTTAGGTAAGTGCATGCATTTGTCTAACTGAATATAGAATGTTTTATATATTTGTTAATAACCTTAAATAGATGCAATTAATTAGATGTTGAGAGGATGCTGACAAATGATATAACTAAACTTTGAGACAGGGTCTACATCAGAGAGCATTTTAGGATAGGGTGGTGGTTAAGTGTGTTCCAGATCCATTCACTCATCACATCATCCGTGTGAGTCCATACAGGCAATGTGCAGATTTCCTCAGGAATGCTCTGGCAGATTGCAGACACTCTGCAGGTGTCCAGCCCTGCAGGATCAAGTGAGCCCACGGGGAAGGTGCACTAATGCACCTCTCTGCTTCTGTCAGCAGTCTGCTCCCAGAGACTGACCTCCAGCTGTAACTGCAAAGTTATTATAGGCTGTAATAACATATCACAGCTCTAATCTAATCTAATCTCTACACAGAGAAATTTAGCTATTAAGGTATAATAAGTTAAAACCAGGAGTAACTAGAAAGAATTAGTATAGTCCATAGTACTGTTTTACTACATAGTACTATGACAAAACTATCCAGTTATAGTACAGTAAAAGGCATTTATGTCATTATGGTAGAAGTTATTTATTTATTTATGATAAATAAATTGTACTATAATAGTTCTATACAGAGATGTTAGAGTTCTGATGGGCTGTTGCACAGGCTTTATCTTGCTGGGGGAAGACCCTTGTCTGCACCACACAAACATACCAGAGCACTGCCCCAAAAATAAAGTAACAGCTTGGCTTTGGAAAGCAACTGCTGGCTTGAGAGCAGCCAAGTTTCTGTTTCATTTGCAGAATCTGTGTTAGGATCCCTGCAAGGGAAGGTGAGCAACTGTTTGCTAGAAGAGTGGATCAGAGCTGGTCCTGCTGGATACATCATGCTCTGTGTCTCAGCCCTCCATGTGAAGCTCTAACCATATTTTAAAAAGAGAGAAAGAAAATTAAAGGAAAAAAAAAAATCTTCATTATTAGGCATCTGAAGGATCAACAAAAATTACAGTTAACAAGCTTGTGTCCATTTACTGGGATCAGTCCCCCAGAGAAGCAGGAGCTGAGCTGAAGCAGCAGATGAGAGCTGTGAGGAGAACGGCTGCTCTACCAGCCTGCCTTGGGTGTAATCGGCTTTTCTTGTTAATGTCTGAAATCCCCTGTAAGTCAGGACCACAGAGATCTAGTGGCAAAACTGATCTGAAGTGCTCTGCATCCCCCTTTACCTGATAACCCAATTGCTCTGGATGCAGCACCCATTGCCTTTGGCTGAGAGGTGTGGGGAAAGGGCCCTGCTGAGCTTAGCCATAAAGGGATGTAGGTGGCAAGAAACCTTTTCTTTAAAGAGCTAGAAATCAGATTTACAGATATTTTAGGTGATTTTCATACTACTACATATATATGATGATCTGCCCAGCCATGGACACAAAGGTCACCCTCCCATCCTGTGCAGCAGCATGCCATGCCCAGTACAACCAGTCAGAAACACCTCGCTGCACTGGTTTCTGCCACATTCAGTCCATACCTGCAGTCACTGTGGGGATTTGCCCCTTTTGATAGCAACGACCAGAATGTAGAGCAGAACAGGTTTGCTAGGTGTGACTGCAGGAGAGCACTGGGAATGGGAATCATGAAGGGAAGGGAAGGGAAGGGAAGGGAAGGGAAGGGAAGGGAAGGGAAGGGAAGGGAAGGGAAGGGAAGGGAAGGGAAGGGAACGGAAGGGAAGGGAAGGGAAGGGGAGGGGAAGGAAGGGAAGGGCCAGGAACGGCGCTGCCAGGCCTTGCNGAAGGTTTGGGAAGGGAAGGGAAGGGAAGGGAAGGGAAGGGAAGGGAAGGGAAGGGAAGGGAAGGGAAGGGAAATGTGGTCCTTGGATTGGTTTGGCCTTGTATTGCAGTTTCCTCATATCTGGTGTCAGTTAAGAAAGCTTTTTTCCCCTCTAAATTCTTAACTGCTCTCTACAATGTTAAAAATGGAACATTTTTACTATGGTCCATTTTTATTCTTACTGACCATTTTTCCCTATACACTTCAACTTAGCCAATAAAATTGTCAGCCCACTTTACATTCAGAACTTGTTTGATGTTGAGAAACCTTGAAGGAATTTTTGTTTGCCAGAGAGCAGTTTCTTCAGAAATGTGGAAAAATTAACTCCCTGTACGCACCAGTTTGTTTTAACAAAACCGGGACATCTGACCAAGTTCCCCTTGAATCCTGGAAACTTAAAAAAAGCTCTATTGCCTCTCATAGCTGAGAAGTGGAGGGAAAACATCTTCAGCCATCATCCTCCATCCAGTCTCTTGGCCTGGTTGTGATAGCAAAACAACTGCTCAGGACAAGTCAGAGCAGCCCGGGAAGCAGCACCCTGGGAGAACGACATGCCTTGTCCTGCCACAGCTGAGTGCTGCCTGCCCTGCCTGGGCTCCAGGGGAACAGGGTGGGAAACATCCCTGAGAGGGCCTGGCCTCACACCACCAAGGAATTTCAAGGAGATTTAACCTAAGAGGTGATTTTGCCCTGAGTATCTTAAGCCTTTAAATATTAACTACTCTTAAGACAGGAAAACAGGTGTGGAGTAACAGAAAGAGAAGGAGTGGCCAGAAAACTGATTCTGCAAAGTACTCAGCTGTATATATGCAGGGCGGAGGAGACTGCTGTGCGGGGAGTGCGGGGCTGCACATCTGACCAAACCAGACACTGGCTTCCAAGCGTCACTGGGCTCTGCTCAACTCTGGCTGCAGCATCTTAAAACTGTCCTGTAGCTGGAGCAAAGCACTTCTAAAAGAGACAGGAATTACACAAAATCAGTGCTCCATCAATGTCAACTAACACCTTAACTGAATGTGTTTATCTTGCATTTTCTGTTTCTTAAGGATTAGCTACCTTCTCTGATTTTGTATCCAAATATTTGGATTATTTGATAATTACATATTTATTAGCCAGCCTTTTACAGCAAGCTGAGTCATTTCTCTTACACACACAAGTAAATAACAACTTAGGGCCTGGTTAGCTTTTCCCAAGTGACAAATTCCCTATTCTATTCACTGACATTTCACCATCCCTGCCTACAGCTGGGCCTGCAAGACAACTGTGGACTCGGGGAGACTGAAGGCTTAAAAAGAAGTCAGGCACAGGCTCCACATTGAATGTATTTGCATACGTTCCCCAAGTGTTTGAACAATGGGGCTTGTTTCTTCTCTGCCAAGAACCAGTCCCATTCCTGGAAGTGTTCAAGGCTAGGCTGGACGGGGCTTGGAGGAACCTGCTGTAGTGGGAGGTGTCCACGCTCGTTGCAGGGGAGTTGGAACTAGATAGGCTTAAAGGTCACTTCCAAGCCAAACCATTCTCTGATTTCTTTTCCGTGCGGCTGTCCGAGGTTTCTGTGGCCCAATGTTGGCACCGATGAGCCTCGGTTGGGCACCACACGGAGCCGAAGCGCGTCAGTCCCACCGAGCGGCCGGGTGTGCTGTGCCAGAGCCAGTCTTAGCGGAGGACGGCGAACCAAAGGGAAGGAAAATCCCAAAAAGGCCGGGTAGGAAGGAAACAGAGGAAACACTGGGAGGGAAAGTCAGTGAGTCAAGCAATAGAGGCCGGAGAGAAAACCTGAGTCAACTCTCCTCGCCTCTCCACTGCTCGCTCCAGAGGCTCCCACAGCTCCATTTTGCGGAGAGGGAAGGCGAGGCGGGGGAGGGAGGCAGCCCCCGAGCGGGGCCCGAGGAGGAGGCGGCGGAGGCGGAGCAGGAGCCCCGTGCCCGTGTGTGAGGGGCCGCGCGGGGCGGGCGCTGAGGGGGCGCTGCCGGCACGCGCCGCGCGGGCGGGGCGGGGGCTCCCGGCGGCCTCGGCAAAGCGGGGCGGGGCCCGGGCAATCTCAGCCGCCGCTGCCGCCGGCTCTCCCTTTCCTTCGCTGTACCGGCACCAGGTAAGCCCCCGGCGCGGCTCTCCCCCTTCNCCCGTCCCCCGCCCCGGCCCGCCCGCCGCCGCTTCCCGCCGGGCCGTGGCCGCGTGTGGCGGCCGCCCGCCCGCATGGGAGCCCCCCGGGGCGCGGTGTCTCGGGTCTGCGGCCTCCCCCGAGCGGGGGATCGGAGTCCTCGGCTCGGCAGGCAGCGGGGCGTGAGGCGCTGCGGGCTGGAGTCGTGGGGCAGGCGCTGACCCCTGGTTAGCCCGGAGTTCTGTCGGTCGGCGCTGTTCGCTGGGAGGAGAGAGAAACCTCAGCTGCCCCGGTCCGTTTGGGCCTGGCACCTGGAGGGTTTCCTTGTCAGAAGAAACTATAACCTACATCTTTCCGCCCTGATTGTGAAAGCGCTGATAAGTGTGCGGTGGTGCCGGCGCTCGCCGTAGCTGCCGAGCCTTGGTGCAAAGGTAACTGCAAAGGTGCTGTGATGGGTGTTGTGCTCTGCTCTGGGTAGCACAGGTAGACAAACCTGTCCTCGCTGTTCCCCGGCTGTCGCCTCAGGGCAGCTGCTTCTGTGGGGAAGGTGTTGTTTAACAGACGGGTTTACTGCAGAGGAGTTTGGCATCGCTCGCCAAGTGAGTGACTGCCCGTGTTTTTACAGCAAAATGTGCTATTTTAGTGCTGTGCTCCTTTTGAGATTATAGTGCTGAGTTCCTCGTGCCATGTTCACGTTTGGCTGCTCTTCAGTGACCACAGGTAGAAGTGTCACAAACACTGGAGACAGCAGCACCTGTTTTCTGACAGTTACAGTAACTTTTATATCTGCTGGGAAGAAAAAGTTTTTGCTTTGCCTTATTTTACGTTCCTTATTTTACTTTGCTTTATTTAACGTTATGCTGCGTTAAAATAAAATACGTTTAAAAATAAACATTAAAAATATATTATTTATAATATGTTATAAGGAAGAAAAAATATTAGCTTGCAAATTCCGGGTTTCTGCAGCATTTGCAGGCCCCCCCGTCCCACCATCTGGTTTTCAGTTTAACGTTATGCAAAAAGGAAGTTAAATATTTGCTAATTTTTTAATGTTTCTGTTTCAGTGCTTTGCAGCTGACTATTCCAGGCTAATGCTTCTATTGAATTTCCCAGTGAATCCTAATGTCTAATTCTTGCTTTTATATATGGGGGTGAATTACTAGTCGCTGATTTTCATACTAGTGTTGTGGAAGTGAGTTGCAGGGTGATTTTGTCGTGAGTGAGCCGGACAAAGGGTTTTATTGACAATCTTAGCAGGCTCTTTACATTGATCTATTAGTAAATGTGGTGGTGTATAGATATTCTTAAATCTGCGGTGCTTGACTGGCTTGTAATTTGGTGATTATAAGGTGTGGACGTTTAGGCATTCAGGTGTCGCTTATAAAGAGTAAGATGTCGGGGTTTCATTTGATCCCTAATACTGGGGGTGTTTTATCGGGCAGGTGAAGCGTTGCAGGAGCGTGACGGGCGAGGTAAAACGCCTTTTGTTGTGTGCCGGCGGGCTGGGGAGCGGAGGGACGCGGAGCCGCAGGGGTTAAGGCGGTGGGGTCTGCCAGGCCGCCGCCTCCAGTGAATTCAAACTCGGCGAGTGACGGGAGCGTGGGGGCCGGGCCGGCAGGCGCTGCTTTGTTGGGGCCGGGAGCCATTTTGGGCTCGATGGCACGGCATGTGCCGTCCGCCGGGGAGCGCGCCCTGAGCCCGGGCCGCGGCGGATGGCGGAGAGCGGAGCTCGGGCTGCGGGGGCGCGGGGCCCGGCCAGGCCCCGGCGCGGCGTGTGCCAGAGGGCCCGAGCGGCCCGGGCTCCGAGGTGGTGTGCCAGCAGCCGGGCCCTGCGTGTAAACAATGCGCCGGCACGCTGATTGTTTAACCGCGGCTGAATGTGCGGCTGGTTTTTGTCAGCCCCCACGTTAGAAAGCGTTTCGAGAGGTACAGAATGTGAATGTGCTGTGCTGGTGCTTTGTGATGAACCTGGGTTTTGTTGTTAGTGCTGTAGTTTGACACCTGTGTTTGGGGATCTGTGCCGTAATGCTCAATGGTAACGTCTAGTACAAAATATCCATTTCATTACTTGTGGGTTTTTTGTTTGTTTGCTTTGGGGTTGCTCTTTTAAAGGAATAATAATGTTTTATGAATGTGTGTTTTAATAAAATGTTGATTTAGCTTGGAGCTCTTTGCTCTTCAGCCTGTTTAAACCAGTACTTAACTTGCCATGGTTAAACATCCTTTGTGGAGTATATTTACTTAGGTATTTGCGTTCTTTAACCAAAAATAGATTTCATTGGTTATTCTGAATAATAGAAGAAAATAAAAATTGAAATTACAAGTAAAAAATGGCTTGCTCTCAGGAACTGATGGAGTTTGCATGTTCCAGTTTCATTGTTATTGACAGTTTGCCTAAATGTGTTTAGCATTTGTGGCATTCAATATGTTAAGTCAAAGTGACTTAAGCTTGCTTGGCTTTAAAATATGAGGATAGGAAAAGTTCTATTTGAAGTAGTACTAACAATATCTAAGAGTTTACCATTTTTTATCCCTTGTAACATAAAAAGTTAAGACATGCTGTCTTGGGAATTTTCTCATTCTCTAACAGACTTTGGTGAATATTTCTACTCTGCCAGGATCCCTTTTGTGAAATGGCAATTTACCACTTCCTTTGTTACAAAGGGTTTTTCATGAGGAACTGCCTGGACAGTGTGTTTGTAAAAGTCTGTGCACCCCACAAGCCTTAAGTGAGGGTTTATGCCTGTCCTTGTGAGGCGCTTGTAATGCATGGTGCTGCTCCTGCTGCCTTGTGATGCTTCTGTGCATAAAGGCCACTCGTGGAGCATTTCATCATCTTCCCTGAGAGCCAGGAAGCTTGCTGCCATGGTGCTAGGATTTTGTTGAGGCTGGCTGATTGTGAAAGTGACTGTCAGACAGGCTTTTGAGGTAGTGGTGCAGCCTCATGTCACTCAGAAGCTTCAGAGTCCATTGGACACAGCTAAGGGCCTTGTGTGAAGGTAAATTCTGCTGCACTGATAACTTGAGTTCCTGAGCTTCCTTGTGTTCTGACAGAGTCACAGTCTGTCTTCTGCTGTGCTGATTTATTGTAACACAGAGTCAGTTTAATTGCAAGGGAGAGATAACGCCTAGGATGACTGTTGTGTCTGCTTCCCAAAAAAAGAGAAATAATCCAGCTGTCTCCTCTGCAGGAACATGGCAGTTGGCTTGTAAGCTGAGGCCCATGTAGTGTCTGCTTGCATTCCAGCAGAACTGTGTGCTTCCCTTTAGTTGACTATGGGCTGTCTTATCAAAGTATTCTTATTACTTAGGGGTTTTATACAACTACGTGCTTGGTTCTTGCACTGTACATCCCTCAGTATTAGCAATAGGTGTTTATGGGTTTCTACAAAAGGGGAAAGGCTGTTTTGCAGTTTGGGCCTGGTAATCTTGCAACAAAGCTGAGTCTAAAGGTCTATGTGAAACTATGGTCCTAAAGCAGAAACGTGTTGGGCATCTAGAAGTGTTCAAACTGGAACTAAGTATGGTGCCGACCTCTCAGGTTCTCTGCCAAGTTTTGTCATTTAAAATTTTCAAAATATTTTATTAGCATGTCTCTTTCTGTTCCAGTTGTGTATGGAAGTTTCATAAGCAAGAAGAATGATAATACACGAAAGGTGGAGTGCTGTTAAACATGAGTGAACAAATTAGCGTGAGTCAATGTTCTCCGCCCACCCTGTGTCTGTTTTGTAATA
Source organism: Nicator chloris (assembly GCA_013400495.1). Lineage (NCBI taxonomy): Eukaryota > Metazoa > Chordata > Aves > Passeriformes > Pycnonotidae > Nicator > Nicator chloris. Next base: position 1,037,585 of record WAAE01153461.1, read on the forward strand.
AGGATGTAGAATATTTCTAAATAAATTCAGTTGATCATTTGTTTTGAAGAGGTGGATAGCTAAGATGAAGCTGTTGAACTAAAAGTCAGGCTTAAAAAATCCAGTTTTGTAGTAAATTCTAGATGCCCATTTTTGCAACTGATTTTCAAATTCTATTTAAGTTAGTTAAGCCTGTTTTGTTGCTTTGAAAAATTGAGTAGAGGTTTCTCCTCTTGAGTCAGAATTAATTTTAGAGCATCAGACAAGCAGTGAATCAAACCAAGCCTCTAAATCTTCTAAGAGTGATTTCTGAGTGTGATGTTTAGATGGCAAACCTGATATCTTCACTGGAGAGCTCGGTGCTATGAAACCCAGCTATTAATAGACCTACGCCTAAGTACCTTCGAGGCTTTGCAGTTAGCACTGCCTTTGTCAAGCACATATTTTATCTATAATAACTTAATGATACAATTAAAACATTATCAAATTAGAAATATTATGTTCTAGCATTTGATTTATTCAGAAATCAAGTAAAGAGAGAACTGGTGGTGAAGAGGAAGAGAACAGGGAAGAAACTGAGCCAATATGTTGTTTTTCAAACTGGGCTGTTGCCCTGCCCAGATGGGCAGTGGAGACAGGGAGGAGCTGGGTAGCTACTCAAAGCTGACTGGCATAGCTGAGCTTTCCATGTGAAAAAATATTACTGGGTGTCAGAAGGATTAGCTACTGAATTGCCAGTTAAAAAATAGGTTTTATGATGAAATCAACTCCAGCGGAAACTAAACAAGGTTTTCTACCTCAAGGTTTAAAAATCTTTATTGGATTGAACCAGTTCAAACAGATCAACCTTAATCATAATTTTGGATTTCAGTAGGCATATGTCTGAGAAACCTGTTCTGCTATTCTTTAATACGAGTACTCTCTGATGTTATCAGCATCCCTCATCTTGAGATTCAGTGTATTTCCACTTTCATTCCTGGGGAGCCATTGCTCTCTGGTCCCCATTTCCTATGTGCTAAATTGAGCTCTTGTTTGTTGATAGAGTGAGGCAGCAATTGTTACATATTCCAACAGAATTTGCTGCTCTTTCTAGCAGAAGAATGAAACTGCTTTGTTAATACTTCTGCACCACTGATTTCAGCTTCCTGTAAACAAACAACAAATTTATATACAAGCTAGTGAAAGCATTATGGCTCTGGGACAAATAAAGCAAACATAGAGGATCACTTAATGGAAATGTGTTCTCTATAATACAAAAAAAAAAGTAAATAGCAAGAGACCTTATTTTTCATTAACCTCACTTTGCATGGGAGGTGCTTGGATTGAGGAAGCTACAATGCTTAGGCCCGGAAGTTTTAATACTTGTAAGTCTTCAGTAGTAATGGAAATATCCTCCGGCCTTACTGACCTCAGGATTTGGAGGCTACAGGTGGACTGACTAAGAGCATTTTAATGTTACCTGTACAGATTTATTTTGAGCTGCTTTTGCCTGTACCTGCTCTTTGTCCCTAAATCTTATGCATATGTAGCTATACAAAATGAAAACTCTTACTTCAGTATAGGAAAGTGCATCTCCAAAATGAGATGCTTGTTGCTGCTATGATTATGAAAATTAGCTGGGGATATTTTTATCCTGGTTTAGGTATGTCATCACAGATGTGTGGAATATCTTTTACTGCTGTTGAAACCGGAGCCATAGATAATCTGAAAGTAGCCAGGATTCTGCCTTGCTAACTGCAAATCCAGAATAGCCAAATCCCTATTTGTTAACTACAAATAAGCTATCATCCAAGAATCTTTTCTACAAAATAAAAAATTTTCTTTGGCTAATAAAACTGAGAAGGGCTGAAGGTTTTTTGCAAATACTTTGAAATTGAAAGTCAAATTGTTCATAGTACCACAAGTAGTCACCTATGCAGCTCTGCAAGTTTGTTGATATGATGATATGAGAACGTCAGTTCTTATTTTCTTCCGAAAGCTGTAATGCCTTTCAAAGACCCCATGGAAAGATTTACAAATGTTGCTTGGGTGGTTTTGATTTGGTAGTTTTGGCTTTGGGTTTGTTGTTTTTTTGGAAGTGGATGGCACTCTGGAAAATATGCCTAATTCTACCCTATGAGTCACTTTGCAGTTGGCTCTTTTGCTAGGGTGTGTGTTCAGTGGTTTTAATGATAGAAATAAATTCTGTGAAATGAAACTTGCTGCTTATTGGATGGTATTCAAAAGTGCTAGAGTAAAATGATTTGACTATATGTAAAAACCTGCTTAAGTTTCATTTGCATTATCCTTAGTTGGTGCACAGAGCAGCCTGTGTTTTGCTCAGAGGGCATTCTGAGCAAAACACATCTTGAAGAGAACTCTGAAGCATGGCTGTTTAGTTCTTTAGATTTTTATACTCCGCTTCTTTAGGGGATACCAGCATAACAGTTCCTGTGGAAGTGTCGTAATTTGGTTGTGATAAGAGTTTGGCTTATAACTGTCATGTTCCAGAGAACTTGGAAATAGCTGAAAATAGAGTATCATAAAGAAGGTCACAGTCAGAAATACCCTGAGCTTCCTGTAGTAATGATAAGGGATATCTGGCACTAGCAGCAATACTACTCCACTACTGAGAGCTCCATGTTTCTGGCAAAAGCTCATTTATTTCAATGCTTAATAACACAGGCTGAACAGTGCAAGGGCTCCTAGATTGACTTGATGTAATTTTAAGTCATTGCATTACTTTATTTTCACCTTTTACAGTATGATTTGAAACTGTCAACATGGACTTTTCACGTCTACACACGTACACCCCTCCCCAATGTCTGCCAGAGAACACTGGCTATACATATGCACTCAGGTGAGAACCCTTTCCTTCTTGTAGACAAACTGTCTGTTCTCAGAATGTTGCTCATCCTGGAGAGTTGAGCTTTCATGGTAAGTGGCTGACTTCTTTGAAGAAGTGGGCTTTTTCTAGTCTGGTTTGAAAACAAGTGCTGTGTCCTATCTGGAGGAAAGAAAATGTTGAACTAACAGGACAGTGACTAAGATAATGACTCAGTGTTTATTAGTTGCTATGAGTAACTTGTGTCCGCCTAGTTACAACTACTGTTGGATTTCCATAAATACGTCCTCAAAATTCTTCAATGCTTTGTGTCTTGTAACTTTGGTGTGTGCTTTCTTTTGTGACTTAGGACCACTTTCACTTTAAAATTGATTTTTGCACACTCATTGCCGCTGGTGTGGGACTTGGCTGGAAGTAACATTGATTACTTCTTTTAGCAAAACTGCTTGTTGGGTAAACGTAAAATCTGTGTTCTAATGAACTTGCTTTTCCTTGTATCTTTTTCTTGTATCTTCTAATGATCTTGGTTTTTTCTTGTATCTTTATTTTTCTTAAATCACTTCAGTTTTCTAAAAATTAACTGTTGTGTTTGATAGGTTTTGTATTATGTATTCAGAACAAGTGTTGTGATGCCTATTTTGACTTTTTTGGTATTATTATAGCAGATTGTTGCTGTTTTAATCTGTTGAGCTTTTCTTGCTGTTGAGTCGAGATATATACTTGTTTCAAACTGTATCAGTCAACCCAAGTTATTGGTTTAGCTAATTTTAAGTTTAAAAAAAGATTGTTCGTTAGGATGCAGTATATTTGGTTTTCTATTCCCTCTGTATGTCATAATTATGTACTGTAATTAAAATCCAGTATAGAGATAGGCGAATACTTGGCTACTTGCCAATAAAACAGAAGTTGGTAAAACTGTAGCATTAAGAGATTACTGAGTTAACACTCTCTTTTTTTGTGTGCTCCAGAACTGTAGGTTTCCATTTTCTGTTGGGGATTGTGGTGCCTTTTTCTTTTTTTTTTCTTTAGCTACAGCTTAATGTCAGTAGTGTTGCAAAATATGAAGTGTTGTATGTTGCATCAATCGAATTGCAATTTTTCCTGAATTTTACGAAAAACTGTTGGTCAAATGTTGGTTAAGTAAAAGTGCGTTTTCCAATTTCAAGAAAAGCGTGCTGAGCAATGAAAGGTGATCTATGTGCCTTGTATCCAGGAATAGTTTCACATCTGTATTACTGAGTTGGTTTAGTTACCTTTGTGTTGCAAATGTACCTTAGAGATTGGCTGAAATATTGTAACTCCTGACAGGTTGAACTCTTGGTATTCTTGTCCAAAATTCTCATCCAGTGGCACAGTGGGCAGAAGGAAGATGTAGAATGATAAATCCTATTGGACATCTGGAGGATATTTCATTATGACTTTAGTGAGGTTTATTTAGGGGACAACCAAGTGTTTGTCTTGTTACATAAATGAAGACTGTTTTGCAAAACTGACAAGTTATGGAGAGGTTATATGTCCTGAAACTTTCCAGCTTGCTATTTTGCCAACTATTAGGCGTAGGTATTTAGAAATGGATAGAGCTGGGTAACATGAAGTTTAATAACTGAATTAATGAAGACCAGTATAGTTAAACTAGGTTGAAATTACTTCATTGTAATTCTTCCTTATGTAGAAAAGAAGGATTGGCAAGCTCTTTCTTTAAAATTGTGTGAAGCCTCAAATGTTAAAATAATGGGGGAAAACCACTCGGTACACTGACGTGACCCTGCTTTCAGGGTGTTGGGAGAGTAAACTGCAGTCGTTTGTGCAGACTCTTGCTGTGCCTCTGCTTGCTGTATATGTGCAGAAGGACATCTGTTATTGTAGCTCTTCCTACTCTGGGTCAAACAGTATTTGAAGACACTGAGGAAAGGGAGAACTGCTAATCAGAAATATTTTCATGTTGAAATTTGTTGCTTCTTACCCCTCACCTGTGTTTGTTTTGCTTATAGTCTAATCTGGTTTATTCTGCCTTTGACAATTCAATCTTTTCAGAATCTTTTCTTTAAAGAAATTGGCTTGGGATGTAGCCTTGCAGATAGCAGTACAGTGAAGTTTGATACCACAAAGCTATTAATAGAGTTGGCTATGATTTATTAATAGAACTTATATTAATACTTACTGGAATCACTGTGTTCATAGCTGTAGTGCTTCTACTCCTCCAGCTCAAATCAGAAAAACATTTAACTGATATACCTAAATAATCTTTATCCTCCTCCAAATGCAAGTCAAACTTGTGAATCTCACCCACCTGTCAACATATAATTTACACCCCACTCTTACGACTGATCTTGCTTTTTAGTCACCATCATCTTTTGAATTGTGTTGTCAGTTTGGGTGCCTTTAACACTTCAGAAATGTGGGTTAAATCAATAAGAATTTGATTTGATTTTCTTTTTCTGTGTCAGAGCATTCAATTGGGGTGTCATTTTCTGCACAATAATTGAATAAAATCATTTGAGATTAAGTATGTTCTGGGACTGACTGAAGAAATAACTAAACAGTTCAAGGTAGTGTCCTTGGTCACTTAATGTAAGTAATGCCCCCTGGTTAAAAAAAGCTGTGAATGTTTTTGTACTGACTATATATCTGTCCATGTTAGAAGATGTCTGTTCAGTTGTAGTTCTCTGTGTGTATTGCATGTGCCTATTATCCTTAATAGTCAAGAACATCAGTGCCCATCTTATTCCAAGGAGTATTTATAAATAAATGACAGTTAAGGTCCTTCAGACAAGCTATGGGCATGCTAAAATTGGCAGACCTCATTCTCATTCCACTTATTTGAAAAATAACCCACTGAAGTCTAGGACATTCTTATTCTGTAGAAGCTCATGTGAAGGCAGTATCGAGAAGCTGGAAATGTAAGACTAGATTCAGTCACCAGCTCTGCCAGCAGCCATGGGAGCTGTTTGCTGGGGGAAGGAACCAGAGTGCTCTCTGTTTGCAGAGGTTATCCAGGAGTGTAGGCTAATTGCATTCCACCTTTAGGTGTTTCTTGGTTAGCTGTACATAATGCATAGGGAGACATCAATGTACAGGTTCATTTCTGACCCTTGAAAGGAAAAGTAGTGGGTTTTTTATTTACTGTAGTCTTTTCTGTAGAAGCAAAAGGCTGCATTCCAAAGCATGGAAAGTGAGATGGCAAGTTAGGAGACTTCTAGGTGCTGTCCTGCTGCCAGAGGACAGAGAATGTGAAGAGAATTGTTACCTTGCATAAGTGAGAGACAAGCCCCTTTTGTTAAAGAGGAAAAGATTGCATGATGATTTGTTGGGTTTTTTTAAATAGTGGAGCCCAACTTCAAGCTATTTGTTCAGCCCACATTGATAAAAATGCTCATTGAGATACTTGGTAACAGCAAGTGTTCATAAACAGAAACAAATTGATGCTGGTCACAGCTGTCATCTTGTTCTATGTACTTTGTGTTCTTGTGAATTGAGTGTCTGTAAGAAACGTGCAGTGAAGATGAGGAAAAGCAAATGCATAGCGGCAAATGTAAATAGCAAAACTGCGTTCTGAAACAACTGTTTAGGGAGGGACTCAACATAAAACTCTTGTGGCTCTGACTCTTTCAGAATAACAGCAGGAGGAGCCACATTTAACCCATATTCTCACTTCACATCTGTCAGAGTATGAGTCTTCTATACTTCGCATTTTTGAAAACTGTAAAAATTAAACTCTTTAGTCTGTAATTGGTTAAGTACATGAGAAAATGGGTTATTTATTCTCTTTCTTCCAGCCAAATGAAAGCAAGGATTAACAAGCCTAATATATTTAGTAATGTATGCTGGGTTTGTTAAGTTGTGTTGGGGCTTCTGCCTTGCACAGGGTTGCACTGCATGTGTCAGCATTATTAGGGCAGACCAGTGAGATCCAGCACACAGAACCAAAGCCCTGCCATCAAATCTATGCTCCTCTGAGCAATAGAAACAGCTACTTAGGACAGACTCTGGTCTGGTCTTATGGGCCAGAGCCGTGAGATGTTTTCTGGGTTAAAACATCTGTGTTGTCTGGGTTAGTTTTTTAGCCAAAAGAAATGCAGTTGACGTGCTCTGACAACCCCGTCTTACATACTTTGCGTTCAGCAGCATTGAAGAAACTGACTTCAAAAGCACCACCTTGTCAGAATTGCATTACTGTAAGTGTAGCTTCGAGGCCTTCTGGTGTTAATTGTATGCTGAAGCAATACAATACTTACCATATTATTACTTTGTGATGTTCTGCGATCTTTAAAGGTTGTGTGAGAACTATTTTCATTAAATCGTTTTTACACAAATATATTTTATAGTAGCTGTTTGTATGTATTTTTTTAAAGGGAAAGCATCCATTTCAAATACAGGTTGCACAGTAGAATCTACTCATTCAGATCAAATTTGCTTGTGTGTTTTTCTTGGGGGAGAAGGAGCTGCTGTCATAAACAATTCTTTGCTTATCTTGTCTTTTAAAAAAGCAAACAAAAGCCCCAGGAGTACTGAAGTGCTGTTACATCTCTTTATATCCCTGTAGCCCAAGAAGGGTCAGAGTCCTTATGAAAGCTGTCCTAGAGCACTTAGCATTTGGGTGCTGTGGGTCACAGGGCTGAGCAGTTCTAGGACCTGACCTGCTGTGCAGTGCCCTGTGCCAGCAGTCTCTGCTCACTTACATAACTGAATGTTTCCTTTGGTTGTAAGTATGAGAATTCTGCTTTAGGCTAAACTTCTGCTTTGGTAAATGTATTTCTTACAGACTCCTCAACTTAATTTGTGTTTACCTTGTGTTGCTGCTTTGTCTTCACTGTAAGTTTTCATGGAGGCTCTGAGAGAATCATATGTTGAAATGTGGAGTTCCTGAGGTAGCTTGTGAAGGTTACCTATGTGTAAACTTGCCTCTGTGGAGAAAAACAGATTAAAGTCTCTGAACATTTTTTGTTAGTTTGGAGTTAAGTATTTCTAATGGTTTGCATTAAATTAAGAAATATTTTTAAGCCACTTAAAAAAAAAAAGTAGTTAAACTGAAATAGCTGAAGTAGGGAAGTCTTTAAGTATCTTAAAGGGAGGAAGTTCCTGCTTGTTGAGAGATGGAAATTCAGGGTAATATGGCATATGGATCTTCAGTTCTCAAAACAAGGACTTGGCAAACAGAAAAGCAACAAAAATAAACTTAGACTGAAAATTAATCTTTGCCTTGCAACTTGGAGTGTGTCATTTTAATCAGCTGCTAGGCATGGTGAAGAAACTGTGTCATGAACGGCTTCCACTCTCAAATTGGTCCCAAAAGAATGAGTGCTTGCTTTGGCTAAACTTCACACATGGTTTCCATGGTGGTTGTTTCTTTTTGTGATTTGCTTTCAGTTGTAGAAGTCGTAATGTGAATTGCTTAGGAGAACCTTGAATGTCTACATGTATCAAGGTTATTTGGTATATCTTGTGGGGATTGTACCACAACGCCAAATAAACTACGTTTAATGGAAACTTGGACTAGCTTGAAGAACGTGTTTGTTACCAGGTTGAAAATTCTCCCAGTAACTTTGGTGTTCTTATTTTACTGCAGTTCGAGTTATTCTTCATCTGCTTTGGATTTTGAGACAGAGAACAAAATAGATCCAGTGTTTGATTCACCCAGAATGTCACGGCGTAGTTTACGGTTGGCTGCTGGAGGATACAGTAAATCAGATGATGGACAGAGCGATTCCCTTCATGACAGCTCTTATGTTGGCAACTTCAGGGATCAGTCTAAGTAAGCATTTTTAGTCATCACAAGTAAATCCTGAGTCTTACTGTTGAACACAATAATGCAAAAAGGTTACATGCAGGTCTTACTTTCTGTTCTTGATGTTTACTGCCATACTCTGAAAGTTATGTTCAGTATGTGGTTTGCAGTGACAATTTTTTAGAAAAATCTTTGTCAAATTATAGGTGCGTGAAGGCGAGGACTTCCTGTTAAACCTCATTTGCTCTGTTAGGTCACATCAGTGTTGAAATGACTGTTTATTAATTTATTAATAAAGTGAGAGAGTAACAGAAATTTGTATCTTTAGTGCTATGTCTTACTTGCCTTGGTTTCCTAGGGTGGTAAAGCAACGCAGAAGTATGAACAAACAGTCTGGCAGTGGAAGGCATGTGCCAAGGAAAAATCTGCCCAGCTCATCTATTTTTAGCCAGAGCAGTTTCAATAGCCATGCCAGTGATACATCAATGATATCCACTATATTGGATGAGTCTCTGATTCGGGAACAGACAGAAGTTGATCATTTCTGGGGTAGGCAATAATTGCTTCTATCAAACTCTGCAAACTGGTGGGTTTGGTGTGTATAAATTTATTATCTTTGTCCCACTTGTTGTCCATCCTATCCCCAAACGTGTGTGCACTTGCACTTCTGCTGTAGGGGTCTACTTGCTAAGTTGCCCACTGGAAATTCGTGGTCCAGTCTGTAGATTTGATTTACTGGCATGGTTAATGTCAAGACATTGCACAGTCAAGTTAATATGCCAGCAAGGAAACACTTTTGTGATGCAATGCCATAATTATCTCGTATCATTGCTTTCTTCAAAATGTACATTGAGGTCTGTATTTAAAAATGGTAAACATATAACTTGTTTTTGAAAGGCCAAAGGAAAAGCATTTTCTTATGTGTTTATAGGCAGAAATGTGTTTCTTCTTAACATATCTTAATGTGAAAGTTTCAAATTAGTGGCATTTCAGGATTTCCTAAAAGTTCTTGTGTGTGGCTGGCTGTTTGGCTTTTTAACTATATAAGAATGTATTTTCCTGGAACCTTCTTTCTTCAATGAAGAGAAAATATGAGAGTTGTCTACATAAAGTGTTGTCTGTGTGAAGTATTGTGTAGAACCAGATCAGCAATTTGTTATATCTTCCAATTCAGACTCTTTGTTTCCAGTCAGAATACTTGTGACCTTCCCAGACTCCTAATAGGAAGAATTGTTTCAATCTTGGTAGAACCCATTCTAAGTTTTAGATAACCTGGCTCTTAAAACAGAATTTTAAATACAGTAGTATCAAAGTATTACCAAGCAGCAGAAACTTTGTAAGCTTGTAATTAGCTTTAACATCTCGTGGTATCTAAGTCAAGGTGCAGTTGGCATTGATGTTACTTTGTCTGCCCCTTTTGTGGTGGGATGATTCTCACAACTATTACCCTACTACAGTAAGGTCTGGATAGATGTTTCTCTGATGGGCTGCCAAATATATTAAATGCTAACCATAAAGGAACTTCCTTTGAAGTCTTAAAATCAGTGGGATTTCTAACTCGAGTTTGTCAGATACTGTAAATCAATTCAGGTCTTTCGTATATTTGGGACCAATTTCTATTTGTTTTTTCGTTTGCAGGCCTTGATGAAGAAGGTGACCCCAAAGGTAACTACACTTTGCTTTCTTTTCCACGTCGTTTCTGTGTGACAGGCACAGTGCTGGCAGTGCTGACATGAGTGTGCTGGGTGTTGTGCTCTGTTTGCAGGGAGTGACACCACGCTGCTGCAGGGGAACGGGGGCATAGCAGCAGCAGAGCTGCAGCCCACGCTGAACGGCTACACGTGCAGTGACTGCAGCATGCTGTCAGAGAGGAAGGAGGTCCTCACTGCCTACTCACCTTCCCACGTGCCATCCTCCAGGATCTACACCAGGGACAGGAGCCAGAAACATGCATCTAGTAAGTTACTTTCTCTTGTGTTTCATTCCTGTGTAGTGTTATTTAAGCACCTGTCCTACCCTGATGAACTTGCCAATAACTGAATTCTAGAGATCAGCTTATAGGAAATACCTTTTTCTGTATCGTTTGAAATTTTATGTACTTGTCAGATTCTGATTCAAACAATTACAAAATTAAAATGCTCTGGTATCTTAAGTTATAAAATTATTTGGCCAGCCAGCACTGATTGTAAGTCTCCTAATCTGACATCAGATCTATGTGGCTCTGCCTGTGAAATATTTGGTCATGGTTTTCAGATACAAACTTTCTGTGCTTTTTCATTTATAATTTTTAATCACTTACATGATTTGAGCTTTCAGGATTGAGCGAAATTGTTACTTTGCAGTGCTTGTGCTATCAAGGGAATCTCTAAGAGGGCTTTCTACTTCCTGCTTCTTTTTTTTCTCCTCTTTTTCTCTCTCTTGCAGCTTTTTATAGTGTTTCTAAAAGCTAAACATCAACTACATGAAAAATTGAATGCCAAAGGGAAAAACTGATTCCAAATAGTCACTCCAGTGACTATATTCCAAAAGCTTGGAAAATTGAGTCTGTATAAATAAGGTTCTGCCTTTCCAAGACAATCTCCATTCAGTGGATTGTTTTCCTCATTGTCTTGCCTGTGTCTGCCTGCCTCTTGCACCTGGAGTTTCTTGACTGCTGGTAGTCCTCAGTTACCACAAAGGATTTGTTTCTTTAATGACCTTGAATTAGAAAGGAGCCAATTTTGGAATTCTGTAGGTTTGTTAGTCTTGAATGAAGTTTGTTTTCAGTATGAGAAAAAGAAATTGTTTGAGCTATATGATATGACTTCAATTTTGTGTAGCACAGAGTGGAATTCTTCTGACTTGAACAGTCAACTACTTAAAGTGGCACTGCGTGAAAACTCTCTACTCCTGAGTTTGTATTCACACGAGAGAATTTTCCTCATCTTTGTACATTCCATTGAACTTCAGTCTAGAGGTTTGAGACAAACTTTTTGGGTATGTGTGTGGAGAAAGGCGCACACAAAGTCATGGCAGGTTTTTGGGATGTGGTTGAGTCAAGGACAGTGGCAGTGGTGGATTTTGGCTTTGTTCCTGTGGCTCTGGAGGAGGGTGTGTCTCTAGCACTTGAGGTGGACCACTGTAGCAACTTCCTCTAATGTAACAGAAGGGGAGATGAGAACAGTCCTCACTCCTCAAATCCAGAATAACACTGTAGTGTCTCTTTGGAACTGTGACCCCAAAATCGGGATCAGCAGCTCACATCAGTGAGGAATCCTGAGTTCCATAAGCAAGGAATTCATTGCTCTTTAGAGTTCTGCATTCTCTCTAAGCAAAGCTGTTCTTGCTGAAGTTACACATTTTGCCTTGAAGTCATTATCCAGGGTGTGTAGTTCTTAAAAAAGCTCTGATGCAATATCTAATGCACGCAGACTTTTCAAACCACACTTTCTGAAGTTTTATACTCTTGGCTTAACAAAGGCTTTCCCTGCTTTGTCCTCACTCCTACACAAGGTAATGGTGACCAGAGAACAGAAGTATGTATTTCTATGGATGAATAATTTGTATTCATGCTGTTTTTTTCAATAGGAGGAACATATTTCTACATGAGTAAGATTCTACGATTGGTCAAAAATACAGCAGCATCTTTTGCATCACTGTTAGTGCAACTATTTCAAATGGTTTTGCTGAAGCTGGGTTATGAATATAAAGGTATTTTTTCAGTTGTCTTTCTGGGTCTGCAAACAAAAGACAGAGTGTATGTACTGGGGTTTTTTCTTATGGACTTCATCTTTGGCACTTTGGTGTTCTTCTATACTCTTTTGGCTGGCTCCTGTCTTTCTCAGTTTTTATTATTACCTCACTTGTGCTACACTTTTCCTACCTTTTCTCTGCTTTGAAAGTATCAAGATTCCTTTATACGTGATCCACATGTTGATTTTACTAGAAGGTGATAGGAAGTAATTTTTGAATTGAGAAACTCAAGTTGATTTTTAAAAACCGTGGTCGTAGTGTCAAATTCTAATGTTTCAATATCTTTAGGTCTCTCTTATCACCCTTAAACCTTCTGTGCACTTAAAGCTTGTTTAGATCTGTCTTGCAAAACTCAACTGCTCTCATCACTGCACTATTTTAGAGCACATCTTTTCCCTGGAAACATTCATTTCTTCTTTGGTCCTTTCTCTTCTATAACACCTGCTCTACAAGTGAAGTTAAATTGCCATAGGCAGAAGGTAACTGATTTTTGCATGTGAGTAGAACTTTGCTCTTCTCCTTCTCTCTGCTCAGAGCCTTATAATTGCTAATGCTTTCTTCTCCTTCTTGTAACAAGTTTGTTAAAATCAACACAGATCTGTAATGAATGGCTGACCCATTTGATGGAATCTTGGGAACAAGGACTTATTTGATGAGGCTTAGTTGGGTTGTGTGTTTTTGGGGTTTTTTGGGGTTTTTTGGGTTTTTTTTTGTTTTTTGGGTGGTTTTTTTTTGTTTTTTTGTTTTGTTTTGTTTGGGGGTTTTTTTGGGTTTTTTTGGTTTGGTTTTTTGTTTTGTTTTTGTTTTTTTTTTTACAAACTTTGCTTTCTGGAAAGAAGCAGAAGGATTTTTTTTTTTACTAAGAGACCCTCTGATATTTAAAGAGAAAAGAACAAGATTACACAGAGTAGGCTTCTTCCTCAATCATTTTTCAGGTTTCCATTGAGTAATTTGACTTTAATAGCGAACCAAGCCTGTTTAGTTAAAATCTGTGTATATGAAAGGCTTTGAACTTGAGAATTAGAATCCATGTGTGCTTTTTGGATGTGTTGCAGCTCACTCAGACTACTGTGGAAGCATGAATGTAAAGGAGTTCTACAGAGAAGATCGTCATCTTGGTGTGAACGAGGAATCAATATGTAAGTACAGTGATGGATGTAGTCTCAGTCCTGGGCTTTACACCAGGTTGTTTGTGTAATAGTAGTATCAGACAGCCCCTGACACTGTGGAAGCTACAAAGTAAATATTTGGTTTGCAACTTGAATGTGGGGGGGATGGTGATCCCTTGGTGTGCTGTAGTATTTCCCCCAGCAAGTTTCCTTCCCCTGAAGTTTGCTTAGCAGATTTTGGGTTGATAACTGATGATGTGAGATAGACTTGTTTGAGTTATCTTGTAACAGTCTTGACTTGATCCAGGCTTTATCCCATTAATCAACTGTTACCACAACCAACAGGTGATGACTGTAAAGGGAAGAAGCATCTTGAAATATACACCACAGACCACATGCAGTCCTCATGGGCTAAAAGGGTAGCAAGGACCATTTGGCACACCTTTTCTTCTGCAGGTTGACTTGGACATTTTTGTTTGCTTTTATTTTGCATTGCAATCTCACAATGTTAATCACACGTTTTGCGTTTGGGATTTTTTTCCTTCCTTCATCTATCAAAGTAGGGTAAAAACATAAAGTGCCTAGACAACTAACTTCTTAACACCTCTTCTGTCTGAATTCTTGCTCTGATTTTGGCTTTTGTACAAGCTTGGCAGGCTGCTTCCCTATTAGTGAAAACAAGGTGTAGGGTAATGTGCATCTCATATGTTGGAGGGAACAAATCAGATTGTTAATTTATTGCACTTCAGAGAGATCTGTGTGCTTGCTAGGTTGAAAAGCTGACTTCAAATGAAAGCAAGGTATGAGATACCGGTATGCAGATTATTTGAATAAAGGGGTTTTAACATCTTATTTTTGTTCTAGTGATAGTCAATTTTTACAGGAATCTTGTATAGGGGTAGAATCTACCCTGTGAGATGAGCGTTCCCTAGATTGAATGACAGAGGCATCAAGGATCTGTTGAGTGCTCTTTATTCAGCAGAGGAAAATGATTTGAGACACTTCAGTCACCTAAATGATTTGCAAAACATTGGGTTGGTATATCTATAATCCCTCAGATTAACCCACACATATCTGCTAATCTAAAAATGTGGGATTATTTTCTAAACATATACGATGTAGTTTGTTCTGTAGAAAGATTGGTCCTAGTATTGGACATAGTAATTGTTGGCCTCAGTGGGCTTTGAGTTACAGCATTTTATTACAGTGCACTGGATGTGGGGGTTGGTGGCGGTAGTTTTGTTCTCTTTAAGAGATACAAAGCTGTCCTACTGAACATCCTTGGGAACATTCAGCTTAATGAAAATTTACTGCTTGTAACTTTTAGGTGGGAATACTTTTTATTATTTATCAACATTTCTTAGGCATAACTGGAATTTTAAATTTTTAATTGTTCTCGCTTCTGCACAGTCACCCAGATAATGACCTTGATGTATAATTTTGGACAAATAAGATGCTTTTAAAGTAATGATGGGCTTAACGCTTGTTTTTGTGGTAGTACTCTTGCTATTCTCTGCTACACTTTGCATGGTATTTTTAGATAAATATGTTACAAAATGTAAACTTTGATTTTGGAAAAGTGATATTCTAACTGCACAGGTGGTGTTCAGTCTGTTTATCTGTGAGAATTCAGTTTCTAAACTGTCTTGGTTTTACTTGACTTCATATTTATTAGTGGCTTGCTGTGCTTTAAAGTAGTGAAGAACCAAGTTTGAGATTACTGAAAGGTACAGTTTAAAATTCTGCAGAACATGTAACAAGCAGGGGACAGAGTCTGTTTTACTGCATGTACTGAAGGGAACCTTCAGCTCCCTTGTGTCTGTTACCACATGGAGTTCATTTGTTATAATCCAGGTTACTTTATGCTTCACGTGTTGCAAACAGCTGGAGCCACGGGATGGCTTGTGTCACAGAAGGTGTTGTCTCTACTTTGGCTGGCCATTCTTTCTCCAGGTTACTATTCTAATCCGTGTGTGTGTGTGCATTGCCTGTTCCTTTTGGCAAACGAGGGGACTGCAGGGGCCTACACTAATTCAGCTGTGCTTACGCTGTAGCTTTTGTGTCTTGAAATGCATGTGCTACTTTATTGATCAAAATGTGCTTAATGAGAGGGTGTGTTTCTGTTCACAGGCATTCTGTTCTGTTACAGGAGTCTAACCAGACTGTTTCATGAGGGAATGAGTGTGTGAATAGCACTGAATATGGGGTATCAAGAATAATGGGGTGTGTTTGGTTTGGCAGTCACTTGCTACATTGGTATTCCTCTTACCAAAACTGCTGCTGATGATGTGTGTTTCCTGGAGCATACTAAGGTCTCCAGTGTGTGATAACTTCTGTTCAGACATTAATTCAGAATTTCCGGTGAGGTAGCATTGTCATAACAAGTGAGCACCTCATCTCTTTGCATGGCTGTTACCTTGTTCAGTAGCTGATGTTACAGTGCTGTCATACGTGTGGTATCTAGATGTCAATAAGCTGCATGCAGTGCATTATTCATGCATTTCTCGACTCTGCAAAGCATTGTTTGCCACAGCTGCATGTCCTTCTGCTTGGTTTCTTTGAACATGTGCTGCAGTAATGATATTTCACACTCCCACCTTTTGTCTTCTAGGGAGGGCAGCTTCTGGCATGTTCAGGTTGCTTAGAACTGGGTGGTATCAACTTGTTACTCTGATGTCTTTGCTCAAGGTGTTTCTTGTAAGAAGGTGTGTATCCTTTGAAATAATTTTGTGAGCAAGTTATTTACCCAGTTACAGTATAAAACAACTAATTCTGGTAAATGTGTTCTTTCTTGTAAACATTCCTCTCTTTCTCTAGATGCCTTCCAAAGAACTACAGGTGGTTACTGTTTCTTATCCCACTCCTGTTTCTGCTGGGTATGTCAACTGTTCACTTATAATAAAAATCAGAATATCTACTGTAGCTGCTCCAAAACAGCATTTTGAGTTGATTTATGAACAAGATGCAGAACTGAAAAAGAGCAAGTCTGTTTGTGAACAAGGCAGTAATTCAAGCTTCCAGAGTACTGACAAGTCAGCAAACTTTCCCCTTGTCATGAGAGCAATATCCTTGATTTAATTGCATTGAGGTCTTTAGAAGGAGTGGCTGATAAAGTAAATGCACTGACGTCCTTTTTTCTTTACCTCCTTTCACAGGAGTAGCAATGAAAGAGTAGGTTTGGTACTGATTGCTTTGTCAGTCTCCATAGAAGTGTGGTTAAGTTTTTACCAACTCATCCAAAATCTTGCCTTTGCTCTAGAGCATGTTTTAGTTGCTTAAGATACTGCTGACTTTATAGTGGTTAGTAGACAGTGTTCGAGGCCAGCTGTCAACTTTGAAACGAAACAAATTGAAGTACTTACCAGAAGTGCTGGGCCATTTCTGAAAAGCAGTTTCATGTCTTTGTGAATCTTAAAAATTTGCAGATATTTTATGGAGAAGATGAAGCTCCTTGGAAATTTACAGTGGGGATTCAAAGTCCTCTGTATAAGGGTGAACAAGGAAAGAATTTACCCTGTCTAGAAAATGCTGCTACTTCCTACTAAGATATTGCAAAAATAAGTGTAATCTTGTGAAAAGCTGTTCTATTTCCACAGAAGCCTAAATTTCTTCCAACTTTAATTAGCTCTTATGCAATGTGATGTGTAGTAAGTGTATAATGCAACATATTTTCCATGGATATGAAAAGCAGCATTTACATCTGCCTTCAGAAAACATGGCCTGTCTTAATCAGCAAATGTGAGTGAGGTGCCAGGGAAGCAGTATGAGTTTGAATTTAGGCTTGTACTGTGATATATAGAAGTGCAAGTTGCCTGCCTCACAACTGTGTGAATGGGACTGATGGATGTTCCCTAATATTCTTGAGTGCTTGATTTAAAATTTTTAAAGCTGACTTGTGGTGATTTTGTTTATACTGGTGCTGTGTCCACTGTGTGGCACTTGCCTTGCAAGCTGAGGGTAGCTGTGTCCTTAAAAAGACCGTTTGTAGATAGAAGCAGTCAGAAGGGAGAATTCTTTTGAACACATGTTGCTTTTTGTTTCTGTTCTAGGTTTGTGGTTCTGGGGGCTTAATGGCTTCATTTCATTATTACCTCCATTGAACTGGACAAGAATTGACAGAATACAGAGAGCAGATGATTCTGTTCATGTTCCTGAACCACAAGATGATTCTTTTCATTCTGTGCAACCTCCAAAGGTAGGGGAAAACAGTCTAGGGAAGAACTTGCATATATTCTAAGACCTCTTAAATTCCATGTCTTCAATATTTTGCAATAACTACTTGTTGCACAAGAGTAATGTAGATAGGTTGATTTTTATATATTAAAGCATCATCTTTATACTTTAGGATACCATAAATATGTTTGACTTTGGTCGCATAAGTGAGCTGGAAAAGCAAATGGCCTTCGTGTCTGACAGATGCCATGACCGAAACAAAGAGTATAACAAAGTGATGAGCCTACTCCAGAATCTTCAAGATCAGGTTGCCATGATGAGTGACAGAAGTGAAACATTGAATTTAATAAAAAATGTGATGAGTCAATATGTTAAAGATATGAAATTGGAGGAAAAGGTAAGACAGTTATTGGTGTTTCCTGATACTGATTAAAATTTTGTTCTGTTTTATTAATGCAGATTGTGAGCAATTTGACTGGAGGATTCTTTTTCTGCTCTAGAAATAACCAATAGGTAGTAAGGACCAGGGAGACGTTGTGGGCATTTGTTCCTCCTTTGTAATTGCTGACAAAGGATTAGTTCCAGACAGGTAGCCTAAAGTAGATTCCTACATTGCTGAAAAGCTGCTGGATTTATCCTGTTTCTATACAGATAAAGAAGACTATAGAAGGACTAGTGACAAAGAAGGGATTTGGTGGTAAACTTCCCTGTATAAAACCTGTACTACAGCTAAATCAGACTTCTGTATTTATTACAGATTCTGTAATATCTCACACTACCTGCAGGATAAATCACTCTAAACATTCGCAGACTGGAATGAAAATTACACTTTGCAGAAAATATCTATCATGGTATTCGTACTCCAAAAGAAAATACACCCTCTTTTTCTTCCCTGTTTTTTAAGACTGACTTCCTGGCTTTACATAAAGAACATGAGTTGCGCATCCAGACTCTGGAAGATCTTCTTAGAAAACTCTCAGCTGAATCCAAGGTATTGACAGTGAGCTTTGCTCACTTGTTTGTATTGTAACCTGTTGATAAAACATACATTTCTTTTTTTATTTGCTGTTCCAAACAGCAGTTTCCTTTACTCTGGCTATTACAGTTCCCTAAGTCTCAAAACTTGTTTGTCTTTTTGCTCCCCCTTCTTGGGGAGGGTTTCATTCCAAAGTTTAAAAGTTAGTCCCTTGACCAGTGAGGCAGGTTCTATTTGGAATGAAACCTTGTTATACAGAGGCACAAATATAATTGTGAGCAGAGTCCTATACAGGTGGTGCTAAAATTTATTTTCATATAACATTCTTTATCCTCTTTCTGTCACTTGAGTTTCTTTGTATGTGTTAAAACTTTACTTTTATATTTTTTAGGACATCCAGAAGGAGTTTGACCTAGCCAAATCAAAATCAGTGAGGTATAAGCACTTTTCAAATATATTTTGCTTTTTCACTCCTGATGCCAACTGGCAGTGATCTCTATCTTGTGTCAGTTAACTGACCCTGAGCGGTTCTTTTGTCAGCAAGAACACTTCTATCTTGAGCTGGATTTCAACTGTGATGCTGAAATTCAGCACAAGACTCTCCTCCAGTGTGAGGGCAACCCTACAACTACACTTTCATTAGAGAAAACTATTCCTATAGTGGAGGAGAATGAGGAACTCCTCATCCTCTTATAAATGCATTAGTTTTCCTTCAGATAACTTAGTGAAATATACAGTAACTGCTTTTGATGGGCTTTATATTTAAATTCTTGAACTGTATCAATTCTAACTTTTGTCTCTTGTTTTTTGGCTTATTTGCTGAATTGCCATTTAAATTAGAATTAAATGTAAAATGACTTTAGAATGATGGTTGAGACCTTTTTCCACAGCATTCAATGGACCCTGATCTATATTGGTCATATGTGAGCTGCTCTTTGTAACTCAGCACTGCCTCTGGAGTTACTCTGGTTTGAGTGAGGTAGCCTGAGACTCACTCTAACCAGGGGCAAACTCACACAAAGTTTGACTGGTTTGCCAGAAGCCCTTAAATTCCCCAAAATCTATGTATGTTTGAGTTATTAACGTGTCAGCCTGGTGATAATCTGAACTCATCACTGCTGGATTTTTCCATTACTTCAAAATACTTTGCTTTGAATGTATTAATTCTAGGTATGCCTTAAGTAACAATATGTTACAATTGCAAGTTCACTGTGTGTATTGTGGTGAACAATTGAACTAGGAGAGTGCTTTGTATTAAGCAGGTATATTCTCACACCTCTGGAATTTGACAGAATGATTCCAGTTACTCTTTCCTAATGATTGACTCCTTGTTTTCGTCAGAGATGATGATCAATACAGTCTCCTTATGTCCAAAATTAAAAAGCTAGAACTAGAGTTGGCTTATATGAAATCGGAGCTGTTATCTGAGGAAGGTGTGAAGAGGAGTTGTGAGAAAATGGATGTCATTCATGAAAAAGTAGGTTCCAACTTCTCTAACTGTCCCAGTAAAATTTGATACTACGTGGTTTTGTTCACTAACTTTCTTGAAATGCACTGCAATCAGTAACATGGGGGTAGTATTAACTTTAAAGAATGACAGTGTTGTATGTAGGGTTACTGTGAATTTTTCCATTAGTGCATAACACTTTACTAGAGAGGAGTATATTGCTTGTTTTCTACAGTGGCAGGGGTTTGCTGGTAAGTTATGATGTAGTAGCAGTTCTCTGTACAGTACTTCGTTGATGTATCTTGCTAACCCATGGAAATATGGAAAAGAAACTCATGTAAAAGCAAGTTAGGTTTGTTTTCTGGGAGTTATTTCTAAAAAATCCTGCCTGAGTTCTTTTGAAGCCTTTTAAAAGGTCTCAGTGGAATGTAGCCAACAAAATACAACAATTTTGACACTGAGCTTTTACATCAGTGATGACTTGTGATAATGGTCAGCTATGTGCCTGTTGTGATTTCTTTATATATATATATATT